>BMAV01003335.1:280871-305543 GCA_019973955.1 Trichonephila inaurata madagascariensis | reverse complement strand
TTTGGCATCATTTGTTTCTCTTTCTCCTTTACGTAAACGATTTAAAATTTTAATTTTTATTTCTAAAAGTATAAATTTTCTTTTCATTTTTAAAATTGCTTTTAACTTGGTAAAATCCCTAAAATTTCAGTTAAATAATAAAAATGCAGTAAAAATTAATTGTTTATCACTAACCAGTAAATATGTTTCGAAAAATCCGGATAGAAAAACACAATGATGTTCACCTTTCTGTTGCTAAAAATCAACTGTACTAAATCACTTGAAAAGAAAGTTTGATTTTACATGAAAAATGGGGAGAATCCTACTTTTAGATTGGAATAAATGGAAATTAGAACAGAGAATTTTAAAAAATGATTACAGAATTTTTTTTTTTTAATTTCCTGTCTTAAAAACCTAGTAAAAGTAAAATCTTATATAAAAAAAAGCACCTAGTAAATCGGGGAATAGATGTACATACATAGTTAAGAAATAAGAATATTTTCAAACCAATATTTACAATAGTTCGATGTTACTTTTTTATATTAACTTAACTCAGTGGCGCAACAGCCCATGAAGGCCAAGGCCTACGTGATTAACTCAGTATGCGTGACCTTTTGGGCCCCGAGGTGCATGAGCAGATGTACCGGTCAGGTGTGTGTGTGGTCAGTCTGACGCGAAACCCCCAGTGTTATATTAGACCTTTTTTTATATTACACTTGGCGAAAAAATTCTTGTTTTTATTACATAAAAAATTACATACAGGACAAAATAGGAATTTTTTCATCTTATCTAAATACTATCTTAAAATTTTGAAATCTGAGTTACATGTAAAAATGTTTTGTGAATACCGTATTACTTACCAGTAACTGATCCTATCATAATCACCTTCCGGGAAAAAATAACTTGATTTGAATTGATCTGCCATTAAAACTAAACGAAAGTTATTAAGAAGAATGACAAATGAATTTCGATGAACCTTGTAATTTTTAATCTCAATTCAAGTGACAAGTTTGGCACTTGATCGTCATCCTAATTTTGACATCACATCACGTGAGTATTAGAGCTCGTTTCCGTTTATAGGCGTACAGTACCGCGTTACAGTCATTGATGGCATGGAGTATCGAATTCGCACATTGTGGGCCTTTAAGGCTGTCTTCAATTAATGTTAAAGAATAGGATCCAAATTTGGCGTCTTTTTAAAGATGTAAAAGAAATGAAAAATTAATGTTATATTCTGGCTTCGCTATCCTTTAGACAGCAGCATATTTTATCATACTACACATTTTTAACCGAGCTCTACCATTTTTTCTAGTATAAAATGTGTTAGACGTTTTTCTCCTATACTGTAATGTTAAATGAGTTATTCCTTCACGTGTTAAAATGGGGGGGGGAAATGGTATTCACGGTAAATTTTAGAAACACTATATTGTCAACAGATGCATGAGTTATAATGTTGCTAATTTTCATAGAAATTGAGGCATTTTTCTGCCTGAAAATGTACTCCGCGTTTATTCTGGCTCTCGTACTTTTGCCGGAGACAGCTTTAAGCAGACATTCTTAACTATTTAACTGCCTCTGTCCCATAAACAGAGTAACAGGATTGGAGGAGTATTTGAGAAAGATCTAATAATAGTTTTTGTTTGATTCTTATATTGCTGAAACTGCGGTATTTTAGTATTTAAAGTATGCTTTTTGTATCACACATTTTTACAGCTGTCTATTAATATTTGTTAATTATAAAAGGCCTGTTAGCTTACGAGTGAATATATATATATATATATTACTTATGTATATTATATACATTGTGTGAAAGTAAAATTCGCCTTTGTTGCTAGATTAAAGTATTTACATTATTGAAAAATTCTTGTGAAGATATTTTTTCCCCTTCATTTTCTTTTATTTTTACCACAATGAAAAAAAATCATTTAGTAAATAATTAGAATAAATAATAATCAATTAAGATCTACTTATACAAACAATAAACAAAGTGCGGACTCTCGCAAAGAACGAACCCTTTTGTGTTAGAACACCTCTTTCAGCTCAAAGCTCCAGTGTTTGTTGTCGTTAGCTTCCTCCCACGTGCCTTCGTCAGGAGGAGGTAGAGGGAGGCAACCTAATGACACTTTTCCATTCCGCAAAATTTCCTCGGGGAGTCCCGCTTTTATGGAAATGACCAGCGGCCAGTCGTTTCCATGGTTGTGGCCAGCCTCCCTCGATAAATACTGCATGCGTGTACACGTGGAGAAGGTTAAAAAAAGTTTTTCTTAATTAATGTTTATTATTATCTGCCATCGATAAGTTGTCGGTCATTAGCTTAACTTAATCAACTTGAAATGGCTCCTAGCATTTACGAAATGATTAATTGTGAAATATAAATTTCAATCGTTGGATAATATTTTGTACATTAATAATTTGAATTGTGCTCCTGGAACTCAAAAATTTTGTTACATAATAATGATTATAAACTGATTTATAGTTTGTCGTCAAGTTTACGTATAGGCCAGTTATGTAAATAATGTTTTAAAAAAATAGAGACTGTTTATATTGATTAGTTTCTGTATTGTTGACGTTACTATGAAATATTTCCAAGACAATTATATTTTTATCGTCTAAATGGTTTCTGGAACTTCGAACCAAAACTGTTTTTTTATTTGTAAATATGTTTATCCGTAAATATGTTATTCGTATGCAATCCCTTAAATATATTATTGAGAAATAACCGTTATAAAAAAAATAATCTTTACTTAAGTAAGAGATAACCTTTATTTAAATTACTTTTATCTGCAGTTTCATACAGAATGTTGTCGAATTACAGTTTTTTTTTACCTAATAAATTTAAAAATCAGTGTTTTGCTGTGGTAGCGTGGCCGCGGTAACCTAGTGGTCAAGGTAACGGACTCGGAGCTGGTGTATTTTGAGTTTGAGCCCAGTACCGGTGAAGATCCGCCGTGTAAAGAGTGATGCATTTTAAATCTGTCGAGGCTGAAATGTTTTCTCATTGGTGTAGTGTGGAAGTTAGGAGAGAAGGTGCCAACTCAGGTGTCGTCCTCGTCACTTGACCATGGTTCAAAATTACGAGGTCCGTCACCAAAAGCCCTCGAGTAGCTGAATAGTGCGACGTTAAAATTCACACACTCACTCACTTTGCTAGGGTAGCAATGAAAATCGATTGATCGATTTATTATTAACATCGCGTGTTTTGGAGTTATAGAGATCTGTCGTCAATAACCCTCATATAATTCTGAACCAGTCGAATGGCGAAAGCAACATCTGAGCGGACACTCCTCTATACAAAATTCCACATTACTGCAATGTGAAGATTTAAGACCTCGGCAGATTTAATGTACACCAATTCCTCTACACGACGGGTCTTTATTGACACTCGGATTCGAATCCACATGACTCGACAGAAATAACGCGGCGTACAGAAAATTAATTTAAAATATGTTCGCTTAAGGAATATGTTGAAGAGTGGTTGTTACTTTGTCTATATTTTGTTGAGAATGATTTCTCTGTAGTATTTGAAGAGCTAGTTTTTATTCGTGATCTTTTTTTTTTTCGCCATTCCTGTAGCAGTAATGGTACTATAAGCTTTGTAAACAATATTGAATGTGTTACGTTGGTGAGAAAGAACTATTGGATGAACTTTAATGTTGCAACCATTTTTAAAAAATTAAATGTTCTTATTTAAATTACATTTTAACTTTTTTTTTAAAAAAAATAACCATTTTTTAAAAAATATTAACCATTCCATCACTTGTTTTGAATTGGGCAGGTTTTAATTTTAAGTAATAGTATTGTCATAGACAGTTATTTAAAACCTTACGGAATTTTATAACATTTAAATTTCAAAATTTTATTATATATATATATTTAAATTTACGAAATTGATACATAATGCTCGATAATGGAAAACAAAATGAGTTATTGATAAGTATGTTATGGTTATCTATTTATTTTAAAGGAATTTATATAACTTTACAAAAGATCTTAAACATTATACTTATATTTTATACTTAAATATTTTAGAGCTTTGAAAAGAAATTGTTAAGAGTGTTGAGATAATGACGTTTCTCTAATACAGTGGTTCTGAAACTGTGGCTCTCGGACCCCTGAGGGTCTACGAAGGTCTCTCATCTAATGTTAAAATTTCGCTCTTTTATAGACTCTGAAAAACCTCATGAAAAATTGAAAGATGTGCCATCCTGAATTAGATAACTGAATTATCTCCAATTATAAAGTATTTTTTAGATGTATTTCGATCAAGAATATTAATTCAGTTTTTTATTATTTGCAAATACATAGTCTTTACTAAAGTGTAATGTTTCCAAAAATTATATAGTAGAAACATAAGTGCAAAGATTAAGAACTAAACTCACATAACCCGACTAAACAACAACGTTTGCATCCATCTTGATTTCCTAATCGAACTGTGTCTGTATGAATTATTTATTTGCGCCTATATTATTTGTTTATTTGAAACTAGTATTTTGTAATATTTTTATATACATATATAATTATATGCTTACTGTTTTCTTAAAGCAAAAAAAGTGTTAAAAAAGTCCGTATAAATAACAGAGGCAGTCTTATGACTATTAAGGGATCTTTAAATCGCTCAGTCGTGTGTTGGGAGTCTGGGTGGGATGTTCACAAATTTTTGGCTGTCCGGGATGTGAGGCTGATATATAAAGGGGGGGCCGCAGCGACCGAAAGTTTAAGAACCACTGCTGTAATGTAATCACTCGCCTCTGACATATATGAAATATTATTTAATATGACACCAAGAGAATCGGTTGATTAACCTTTTCTACAACCATTCATTAGTTTTAACACAATTTCTGTGTAATGACATAAATTTTTTTCAATCAATTGCCTATTTTCGGAACATTTATGTAATATTTTATTTGGAAGCATTGGTTAATTAAAGAGGAAAGAAGGAAAAAAAATCCAACAATACAAAATTGATTCGTCTAGTTATAACTTTTAATAACTTTTCTGGTTTATTTAATGAAATGTCTCGTAGAACAACAAGAATGAAGCATGAAACCATTTCACATATTAATTACGTTCCTTTTGAAGTATACAATTCGCTTTTTTAGTATAAATAATCATCTTAGCATTCGAGGAAAAAGGGGCGGGATAGTAATATTACTAACCAAACCGCTGAGTCTGCTATCTGTATACCAATGACAATAACTCGCTTCCACGCTGGTTGCCCTCCATACAATGCCGAAATGTTCAGAAAGTTATTGGTGTCATTCTTTACTTAAATCTTGAATTACATTTCACGGTGAGTGGCTTGCACTCTCTTGTTGACAGTCATCAGACAAACGATAATGAATGGTCTTGTTGTCGCGGGTGGAGGGAGTTTCGGGTCACGCGATGGCAAACTAGGGGTTGCTGTCGCTTTCTTGCTTAGGCGTTTGACAAGAAAAGAGACGTCGAGCGTATTGATTTGTCTCGTGCCGCAGTCACCCGCAGGAGGCACTCTGCTTGAATCGTACAATTTTATGTGCTTATCGTTCTAAGACGCTTTCCAATTACGATACCTAATCCTGTTTTCATCTATATTTAATCTTATGGTGTATATTTCATTGGTGCTTAGTTAAAGAATTAGTGAATAAACTACTACTTTGTTGTATGTTTAAAAATATTTCCGCGTTTATTATCAGAGTTTGGATACTTGTTCAAAAACTTTCATACATATATATTATATTTATCCCAAATTTGTTTTAACTCAGTTGAAGGAGTCCTTTGTTTTCTTATGTATTTCTTCGTCTTTTCTTAACTTCAGTTCAGTTCAGGTTTTGTGGGATATGGAGCAACAAAGGCTATTATCCCCTAAAAGACTATAGAATTTATAAATTAGCAGATATCAAAATATTTCATTTTCTGGAGAAAAAAATTCTGAATGTTAATCTATCTGACATAGCTTTCTCCAGTAATTCTTTGAAAGTAATGTTGTAATGTGAATCAATTTTGAGAAAATGCTTTAGTTGATTTCGAGGATGAATATATCTATTGCAGTTTAACAAGATGTGGTCCAAGTCGTTTAAGCAATTACAAACTCTACAATTTGCGTTGTCTGATAAATTGAATTTTCGTAGAAGTCCTGGAGTAATGATCATTTTGCTGAAGATTCGAGCGCACAGGATTTCTTCTCTTTTATTTCTTGTCCACTTAGAGATCGAGCCTATGTTTGGAATATTGCCCAAGTTTTCAAAATATTTACTTGAACAGAAGTTATCATATGCTTTTTTAAAACTCTCTTGATATATTTTCAATTCCTACTATTAGCTCACAATCTCTATATATTTATTTATTTATCTTGGTGGAATTTTCAATCGTAAATAAAATACATTTTAAAGCGCTTAATTGAGCTGAAATTTTATATACATTATTATTTTGGATGACAGTACAGTAATTTAATTATAATTAATAAAAATTAATTGATTAAAACTAATTATTTAAAGAATTACAAATCCTTCATATTGACATCATTTTTGGCGACTTGTGTCAAAACTTGAAAAGGTTTTTTTTCTCACGTTTTAAAGCATTCAGTTGAACTGAAATTTTATAAACTCGATTGTTTTGGATGACAGTACGATACTTTAATGATAATGAATAAAAATTAATTATCACTTAATGTTGTGATTTTGTCATATGTATATACATTTATATTAATTGTAACTATTGAATAAAAAGTAGCTAAAATAAAATTTATCTTTGTTGATCTAATTAGGAATTGACATAAAAAATTTTTTTTTTATATTACTTGTTTTGCTGATGTCTTCTGAGGCGATCCAGTCGATGTAAACATTGGACTCTGTGACAGCTTTTCTAAACTAAAATTTTCAGAGATTTGCTTACGAATACATTTTATGCGTCATTTCATTTTAAAACTTGACCTAATTCGGAAGAATCTCTATTTTCTGTTATTAACATCAATATTAAAATATTTTATTTTTCATTATGTTGGTAATCAAAAGGTTTATCAACCAGATTCTTTTGCTTCCAGAAGAATAAACTTTTGAATAGAGTGACTTAAAATGAATTAATGAATATTTTTTATTTAGTCCTGCTCAGTCTGAAAATCGTTTTAACTAATGTTGATGTAATTATAAAAGATGTTTTAGTTTCAAATTATTATTCTCCCCTGAATAAAAAGGGGTTTTGTTTATGCTTATAAAATTGATTAATCAATAGTTTATATCTTTTGCATATTACAATCATTCAGTAGCACACACAGGAATTTTTCAGGGGGGGGGGGGGGGGGGCCCGGAGTCGAAAGTTCCCCATTCTTGTATCATGCTCCTTTTGATTTTGTCGATTTTCTGGGAAAAAACACAGTTAATGCTAATTATTTATTCAGTAATTAGTTTTAATTAATAAAATTAATCATTAATAACAAATACTTAATTAAATTTTACTTACTATATACTTAGAATTATAATCAATCGGAAAACATATCAAGGACTTGGGGAGGTCCGCCCCCCCCCCTCCCTTGTGGGCGCCCCTGCAATCTTTTCTTGTTGTTTATTAACCTTAACCGTATTCCCCGTGTTCTTGACTTACAGCGCTATATCACGCTTTCCTGCTACATGTTTTTAATCCTGACGCGCGCGAAGAACCACTATAAGTTTTTAATATTGGCTTTTCTATTAAAAGTGTTATATATTTTCATGTTTATAATTAAATCATGTTTCAATATTTTTTTTTAGTGTGCTTTAAAGTTATTAATCTATCAAATTAATACATGTATAGAAATAGCAAAATTATATAACTTTTCATTACACAAAATTGTGATAGTTGAAGTCAGTTTTCATTAAAATGGGAACTTGAAATTAACAATATGAACTTTTTATATATATAAATCAGATAAAAATTCATTTATCCTAAAATTTAATTAAAATTATTTGGCATAAAAACAGCTTTGGATCTGAATGTAAAACTAGAAATAAAGACATGTTACAAGTGATATTTAAATAGACTTTTTTAAAATCAGAAACTTTTTGAATTGAATTAAGTCTCCACATTATGTGTAAAAATAATAGTTAAGTAGTCCCTGAATTTTTATATTTAGTTGTAATCTTTTGTTTCACTTTTGTCCTTTATATACTTTTCCAAGACTCGTTCTGTATCTTAAACTTAAAGTGTAAAATTAAAAGGAAAAATAGTTATTCATAAAAGAAGGCACTAATTTGTTTAAATTAATTTGAAATGAAAAAAGATTAATGTGTTTGATTTATGCTGCAGTTCAATTTTGTGTTTAAAATGTAAAAATTTCATATTACGAGGTATGAAAAATGTTTCAATCATTCTGTGTTTACTGTTTAATACATGGAAAAAAATATATTATTTTATCTTGATTAAATACAAGAATAAATCGAAAAATTATAGAAATCTCTTTGGAAATAAGGTATTAATTTTGATTGTCTGTTTTTTCATTTTTTTCATGCGTTCCAGAAATAGTTAAAAGTAATGTAATGAGCTCCATACATGGAAAACATTTTATATCCGAGAGAGCACTTACGAGAATTCGTTTCGAACTGGCTCTTTTCCGCTTGTTCGGGAGGAGACGGTGTATTGCTGCCATAACTCCTGTTTGTAATCTCCTTCCCATTCATATTTGATGAGGCGCGGGCACCATTTGTCAGGGACCTTTCCGCAATTTTTACAACGCCAGGGCATTTGTTGCTTCTCAGTCTTAATTGCCTAGCCTGCTAAAGGACAGGAAAGAAATGAATTTTCAATTTCCCGATTACCATAATTTGTTACCTTCAATAACGTCGAATGAAAACTGTTGCAAAAATGTAAATTCTCCTTTTTCATGTTGCGGAAACATAGCGTATTTCATTCTGCGGATCAAGTCATTTTTAAATAGGCTGTTATTAATCTAAACGCATTAATAAATTCTATGCAAATCGCAACAATGGTTTTAGCATAAAAGATTGGAAACGTATCTGTAGTAAGATTCATTTTCCTCTCGGTTGGGCTATAGTGGCTATATATAATTCCTCTTTCTCTCTCTCTCTCTCTCTGTCATTTTATTCATAATCCTGATAACTTACGAATAGGTTTAAAAGGTATATTTTTTGTACCATCGATGGAGTGATTAAATCAAATTACATAACTGTAACATTGCGTCAATTTATCTTGTTCGTGATTTTTTATTATTATTATTATTAATGTATTGTAATTCGTGAATTCTCCTGAAAGAGGAATTGTCTTTGCTGCTTTATTCCCTGGACCCTATTAAAAGAAACGGTTTTAAAATATTAGTTCAAGTTTTAGGAAACATTTTATTTGCCTGTATATCAAAAAGAAATACATGCAGAATTGAATTGAAGAAGAATTTTGAGATTTTAGAACTCAAGAAATCTTGCGCTGTGTTTATAAAGGGGTTTTTTTTGTCTTGTTAATTATGAATAAAAATTTAAAGTACACACATTTATTTAAAGTATTCGTTATAATAAACAGTTCGATGGATCGAAATTGTAAAAGGCGGTTCTTTCGATTTTGAGCTCTTATTTTATTACTTTGGTAAATTCATCATGTATGTCCTTTGCGGTTTAATTTAAAAGTAAAAAGGTTTTCTAATAAAACTCGGTCTCCATCATTTTGTCATGATTCAAAAATAATTGAGATGCGCTGTCAATATCTCGATGTGAAAGTATGGCTCGACGTTAATAAAAAACCAAATTGTTTAATCGTGGGTGATTCTGATAACAGAGTATTTTTTAATAAAAATCTTTCTCTAGTATTAAATTACATTTTTAGAAGAATAGATGAAAAGTTAAAGTGTTTTAAATTCAATATACTGTGAGAAATAAATCAATTTCTAAAACATATATTCAGTTTCATAAAAATGATTTTTAAAAAACGTAATTGCTATTCAACTCGGAGCGAAATTAAATTAGCAATCGTACGTTTATTCTCCCACTTGAAATTTATAACTTGTTCTTTTCTGCATTTTTATTTAATTACATATTTTATGCGATCCTCTTTCTCCAACGATTCATCGTAATTTTCAAAATTCTCTGAGAGAATTCTTTTATTTGCATGAGACGATGAGAATGGTCTGACTCGTAATAAATGCTGGCATAAATTTTCTCGCTGCTGTAGACCGGCCTCCGCCAAAATGAAATGGATTCTGACACGTGGGGAATATGCGAAACAGAGGATTCACTGTCTCGGTATTGTTGAAATAGCAGCATTTTTTTTTCCAAAAAAAATGTCGCCCATTTTGCTTAGGAGTTCCAAATATTGTTTTTCTAGAGATGATGCGAAATTGCTTGGATTTGAAAGTATCGGGTGCATGTTTGTTGCCACCATATATTTGAAATAGCTGGAATGTTTTATTATTTGACATGTTCTCCGTTGGCTATTGACAGAGGGAAATAGCACAAGTTAAATATTTGTTTTCTCTTCTCGTAGACTTTTTTATAATGCTGTGTTTGCGATTCCATCACAAATAGTGGAAGCCTTAAAAACATCTAAAAAAAATTGTGTACCTAAAGCCTATAATAAATTTCGTATACCTCTACTATATATATAACGTTAAAGCATAGAATTCCCTGTCAAAAAATAACTAGAAACATAATGAATTATGTAATCAAGTCAGTTAAATTATGTAAAAGTATTGGATTCTCCGATTTAATCTGTCATTTTATAAAACAGTGGTTGCCTGTTCGTTAAAATAAAGAAAAACAGCATAATTTTTATTCCCATCATGTCATTCTTTAATATTTAAAATTGTTATTGTTATATTATAAGCATTATTTATATTTTTTATTTTTTGGATAAAAAAAAGAGAAGAAATTTGCAATATTTTTATAAAAGTAAAGTTCTTTTTCTCAGAGGGATTAAATAATTTAATAATTTATATGATTATAAATTGTAAAAATTTAAATCATATGTAGCTATTGTGTTCTCTCTTTCTGTAGGATACTCTGTTATTTCCTGTTACTATCTAACTGACCTATTAATAATATTACATAGTTTTGTTTTCCTTTTTTTATTAATTAATCTATCCGTAATATAAAATGTATTTTTCGATAGGCTTTAATTATTGAATATCAGTTTTTATAAATTAACAAACTTGTTTTAATACGTAATTGTTAATTTTTCATTTTAACAATATCAGTAGTTAATTCATAGAATATCTAATTACTTCACTGAATGACTATATAGGTAAGGGCAGTGGCATAACGAAGAACATTAGCGGCCGCCCGGCCCCCTGCAAAGTCAGGTTTTGGGCCCCCTGCAATACGGGGTATATGTTATGCCACCGGGTAAGCGCACTATAAAATTAACCTGCGTACACACTTTCACTGAGTTATTTCATGAAATTCCTGCGTGTTATATGATATAATTTAATTATAAGCTGTAACGGTAATATATGCAAAAGAGAATGATGAAACAGAGAGAGAGAGATTCAAGTGTACTAGTTTCAAATATCTTCTATTAAAATAAAAAGATGTATTTTTCATATGTTATTTTCATTCTACGAGATAGTTTTGTTTGTGGCCGTTGAAAAAATCTTTTGCATTTTATAGTTTAACTTTAAATCACTGAATTTCATTTTATATTTGATTTATCTTATGAATTCTTGCAGCCTTGAAACGTCATAATTTTCATGTAGACTATATTAAAATTTAATATATTTTCCCCCGTATTAATTGAGATATTTTGTTTTATTAAAAATATTATATTTAAAAAAGGTAGCACCAAATAAGGCATGTATCAACATGCAATTATCGGCATGCTCTTAAACATTCAGCGAAAATATATATATATATATAATATGCAAATCTATGCATTTATTTTATTTTCCTAGAAGGAGTATTAATACGCCATTTAAATGGATAGCGAGGAACTTAAACTGACCTAGTAACCCAGAAAATATTGATAGGACCAATAACTTGTGGCTGTATGCTATTAATTAGATTTATAATTAGTGTTTGATGCAGCTGTGATGTGAATTAATTAATTTTTTTTAATTATCTTAAGCTATCATCATCTCTGACGCAATGTCAATATTTTCTTTCAAACTCTGGATCTAATCCTTGCTTTCCTGTTAGGTCATGGCTATTAATACAGAGTACTGCTGCTTAAAAAAGAAATTAATTGGTCTGAAATATTGATTATGCATTCAAACTTAGGAATTGTTTGTCTAGATTAATTTGTGGAAATTTCTTATGTTTATAAGAGAATTAAAATTTCTATATTTACTATTATTTTTTAAAAAATAATAGTGTATACCTATAAGAAGTATACCATAAAAACTGGATAAGCATAGCCGCTTCTTTAAATGAAGAACATCTTAAATTAAGGAGGGAAATCGAAAACTTTGATTAAGTGCGACTTTTGCTAATTTTTGCCGTAACACCTGAATTATTTCCTCTATTATTGTTACAACAAGGGGAAAATTTTAATTGAAGAAAAGGCTTCATATCTATATTAATTATTTTTGAAGACTCTGTGCTAAGGTATAAATTATCGAATGAAATTTACCAATAAAATCTATTTGTTTTATAAGAAAATATATCTAAATGTAGTTATATAAAGTGGAATGAAATAAGACCATTAAAAGTATCTTAAACTGTGTTTAAAAAAAAACAAGGAAACAAAAAAAACCTCGCACTTCCAGATATAAAATATATACTCGCTGGAGGATTTTGCTTTAATTTTATAATCGTAACCGCAGGATATATGTTCTGTTTTTAATTTTATCCTGCCCATTTCAGTACTATTTTGGAGAATATGACTCAAATACTTTCCAAATTGTTCAATTCATTTCTTTTTTTTTTTTTTCTTCATATTTCTTGATTGCTGCTAAATCGATATAAAATTTCGCCAAAAAACTGCTCTTCAAATGCATGTCTTAACTTTTTGTCAAGCCTAAGTGGTCCATCGCATTCCTTCTAAAATAAAATTGTCCTGTTCGTAGAAGAAAAAAGAAAGAGTGGAGGGAAAAAAAAGTTAAGTGACCAGGCGACTATTTTGCAGAGTGCTGACTGAGCGCGTGCTGCGAACCCGAAGCAGCGGGGCTCAATTATTCACTCCGGCACGTCCGGCCGTTACGGCGCATGGCCCTCCGCCCGGATTATATGGATGTATAATATTCGCCAAAGAAAAAGAAAATTGGCCCAGTTCTTTTCCTTTGCAGGCAGGTTTTGACACATACATTTCTATTGATTTTATACCGGACGAAGAACGTGCCCCCCCCGGGGGGGGGGACTCGAGCAAAGGAGAAAAAAGACAGGGCGGGGGAGTAAAAGAAGATAGAAGCTCCTTCTTGAAATAAAATTTGTCTTTCTCGGGCGTCTGGATTTTTCAAAGGATAAAGTTTCGATGGCGCGCACTCCTTTCATCTTTTTTTTTTGCCAGTAAAGCTTTTAAGCCCTAATGTGCTGAATAAATATTGCTCGATAAATTTCGGGGCACAGAGATAGATGTCTCCGAGACAATCACCTTATTTGGAAGGGTAATTTTTTCCCTTTTTCTTTTCCCTTTTCATATTGCAGCCTGTGGAATCTGTTTTCTCGTGTACTTAGAATTAGGGTTAAATAACCCGAGTTTAAATAGAAAAAGTAGACTCATTTTTTTTTTCTTTTTAAAAAACCTTTTTTTAATTTTAAAAATAGGTGATGCTATTTTTAATCCTTAGATTCGCAATGATCCTTGTCATGACGGCTAATGATACTGAATTTGATGATAAATATTTTAATTGGGTGTTCTTGATAATAGTATGAATAATTTTTTTCTACTTATTAGCCTCGTATCGAAATTGACGTTTTTCGAAAGAAAGTGTAAACGGTGTTAATGTGGTGGCAACTGTTTTGCAATGAGTTTTTTTCGCCGTTGCATAAGCGAATTCTGAATGTTTACTTCTGCGAAAGGTGTGTGTCATTGAGATGCAATGTGTAATTCTGAAACATGTCATTTATTTCCTTCCTTAAAAATAGAATAAAAGTGTCATTTATTTGGTTTTTTTCTGTTAAATTTATTTCTGATGAATCTTTTTATTCGTACACAGATTCTGTGTTTCAATTTTGCTGTGATTCCTTGGTAAACAGAACAAACTTAGTAGACTGGTCTCTTAGTTTTTATTTAACATCAAATTATTTTCCTTTTTTTCTTATCCATGAAATCGATAAATAAGCTTGATTCCTAGAAGATTAAATTATAAAGATGAAAAAAGTTCTAGTACAAAACACCGCTGATCCTCCAAGATCTTTTTGGGGATTATTCTATTTATAGAGTGGGGTTGTAGTTTTTTTCCCTCGCTGATGTTTGCGTAGGTGTCATTGTATTCCGATTGTTGTCAAAGGATTCTAGGCACGTGCGTTCCATTTATGTCTCTCTTCGCCTCTCTCTTTCATCTCGGATTTTTGTGTCTTGTTACCCTTCTTCTAAAGTTGAAAAAAAAAAGAAAAAAAAAACTTTTAATCTATCTCCCTTAGCTGAGAGGTTTTTAATTGAGAAAGTTGTTAACACGTGCCGAAATCCCTAGGAGTCAGGTCATTTCTCTGTGCGCAAAGACGTGCCAAGAAAAACAAAACGAGAGTCATATTTGAAAATTCGGGCTCCTGCCCAAGACTTGCGCCCGTGGCCGGATGCCAGCCCTATCCGCAGCAACAGTTTGCTCGAAACCCACAAGTGTTTCAACGCTTTTTGTCTTTCTCTCCCGCAAAACGCTTTTTTGTATGTTAGTGGATCAAAGCCACACACTTGTGTGTAAACGATATCGCATAGAGGTCGTTGGGTTCTGTTTTAGAAAAGGAAGAATCATTAAAGCTGAATGAGAAGCGAATCCAAATTATTTTCTAACTTTTCAAAAGAAGTGTCTAACGTATAAATTACCAAGGTTGAAAGTTTAATTTAGTTTATTCATTTTCACATAAATCTTGAGAATTAAAGTAATAAATGTCCATTTTTTAAAAATTTTGTGAAAGCTTTTTCATTTGAAGAAATTGAAGAAAAAAAAAACAAAAAAAAAACAGATATGTTTTATTTATTTTGCATAAGCAATCTTGAGTAAAAGTTTTTGTAAATTCATGTTACATTTTTTCTTCTTCTTTTTGCTAGGTTTCCAATTTATTGAGTATAATTGAGCATAAATGGAATGTTTTTATTAAAGGCTACGGTAATCAAATCATATATTTAAAAAGCAAATTTTTCTTAACCTTGTCAGCGAAATTATATAATGCAATTCTGTGAACTACACGGGAGCTGTAAGATTTCGTAAGATCCTTTTACTTGACCATTTATAAAAATAAATCCATTGTTTTAATCATTCATTCAGGTTTCTATGACCATAAATGTTTAAATGAAATTTTAAAAATGAATCAAAAATTAAAATTAATATAATTTTATTTGAATTAACGGTTCTTCAGGGCTGGTTTCAAATTATGTTCCACGTGTTTTGAACGTCACTTTGCTCGAACTAATTAAAGACAAATTATTTTGTCCGCCAAAAGAAATAAATTATTTTTTAAAAGAGTAAGGGAAAGTTAATCCGCCTCACGTTTAACGATCCCTTTCATACGCGACTTCTAAACTACGTGGAAAACGTACCTATCTATCGACTCCCTAACTGGCGTGGAATAAAATTCGGTATTGGCGGAGTATCCTTCCTGGATTTTCGTCCGTGGCGCGCGGCAGTTAGTACACTCGTTCGAAATTCTGCCGATCAGACGATTTTTTTTAGAGCCTCATTTCGCACTCGGAATCGAAATCTCGCGTGAGGTGTCATCTACGAAAGTTTTACCGTGTGCCCAAGAAAAGCGGTGTTCGAGAGGGGGGGTGCCCACCTTCTTCTCTCCCATGATGCCCCTGCCCTGTACCCGTACTTCGGAATCTGGCCACATCGATTGAGAAGTTGGAAGTGCGCGCTGCTGAGAAGTTGCCTGCTTCTTTTTCTCTTACTCGGATTCTCTGTTTT
The DNA here is from genome assembly GCA_019973955.1 of Trichonephila inaurata madagascariensis. Lineage (NCBI taxonomy): Eukaryota > Metazoa > Arthropoda > Arachnida > Araneae > Nephilidae > Trichonephila > Trichonephila inaurata. The sequence goes on along the minus strand of BMAV01003335.1, from coordinate 289,615 downwards.
CTTTCTTTGGAACCACCGGTTTTGTTTTGGGACTCTTCCTGCCACCCAACGAACCCTTTGACGACTCTGGTAAGTTGTTTACACTCCACACCGGTGGTTTGTTTTACTCGCGGATTTAATTTCTAGCATACCTATATAAACCCCTTTCATCCGCGAAATGTTTTTAAAAAAATTTATCTGGTCATTTCTTTTTATTTCCTGATTAAAACAAATAATATTTTTCTTCAAATTTTATTCTATCTTCGTAGTTTTTTTTTTTTTTTTTAAGTTCGTTGTATCACAAAATTAGTAAATAGTACTATAAATGTCGATGTCATATTATTATATAATATAATAATTTGTAATGTGTGTCTCTTTTTATACTATTTTATGCATGAGTTGAACAACTGAAAATTCTTTAAGAAGTGAAACTTGTTCCTATCTGTACAGCTTTTATTACTTTGCCCGTATCTATTGCATGTCTTAAAAACTATAAATTTCAGTTATTCTTGAATTTTCAAAAATTATTTTTGTTATGAGAGTGTTTAACATTCCTTATTTCGCGAATTATACATTTTTAGTAAAGATCGTCTGAAAACGCTGTTCGAGACGGTGAAAATAAATTTTGTTTCAAAAAATGTTTTCAGATTATTATATTAATATTTCTTATGTCATCGGTTATTTTTAAACCAAAAAGAGCAAAATGTGTATATGTTTGCTTTTTTTTTAGAAAAAAGGATTGCGTATTTGTAATTTTTGAAATACTATAATTAAAAGTCAAGCTTTTTATGTAGTGTAGTGTAGGTTATTAAATATCCGTAGAGCTTCATTTGAAAAGAAAACAGAATTTATACTGCAATTTCTTTATGAATATACTCGAAGTTATTGTTATTATGGACAGTTACAAAATACGATCATAAACGATTAGAATAGCTTTAAAGTCATTCCAACATGTCTCTCTTTCTCGGACAAAATACATAATTCTTTTTTTTTAATTGAAAAATGAAGTAAATTGTTGGAGGAATCGTTCTAACTTTTTATTAGTGATTTCTTATTGTGTCGATTGTCATAATCATTTTATATCCTTTTTATGGAGGACATCGCATGTGTTTTTTTATTGTATGAATAAATGAAAAACAATACCCTCTCTACTGAACGTAAAAATATGTTTTTCCCTTAAGCGGAATTTATATTTGCTTTTGTACTTTATCTTTTCATGCTGATTTTGATTACAGTTACAGAATGATGCTTGTGGGCTTCATTCAGTGCATTTTAATATCATTGTCTTAAATTTTTCTATAAAAACATCTAAAATATTATTTATTTATTGCAATGTCTCGTAAATTTCCATTCAAAATTCTTATTTATCAGTGCAATTGCTATTTACTCAATATAAAAATAATATATTTTTCTTTATTTAAGTAATTCTGACTTCATTTAAAGTTAATGAAGAAATTAATTGGATTTAGATTTGTAATTAATCTGCGAACATTTCATGTGATATGTAACTCAAAAAATTACGTTTAAAAATACATTTTATAGTTAAATAATTATTTTTTATGTTGGTAAATTAAAATAAGTTTGCATGGGTCAGAAAAACTTAAGTAATGAAAAGCAAAATTTGTTTTAAAATTTTTTAATAATTTTGTTTTATTTCATCCGCACGTTTTTTTTAAAAACTAAACTAGTTTGATTTGCTGAAAATCTATATATTTTAAGAGTCATTACTTTTTTCTATCGTATATTTATGCGTGAAACGTAAAATTATGCTCATTTTTACATTTCTTAAGTGCAAATCAAAATTATTTTTCTGCGAATGCGTTAACACATTTTTTTTTTTCTGAAAGCCAATTCAAATCTTAAATTGGTTTTTTATGACATAGGATATATATGAAATTACATTAAACCTGTTTCGAAACTTGTTTTTCCTCGTCTAACCTTCTGACCATTTAAAGGAACTTTTTTCTGTTGGTTCATTGATAATAAAGTGGAAATTCTTAAAATCGATATTTAATATAATACTATATTTTTATCGTGATGAATTACTTGGAAATCGAAATAGAACAAAATTAAAATTAAGTTGTTTTTACTCCTCAATGATGAAATTTCCTAAATGAATTCGTTGTAATTTTTATAATAACTTTTTTTACTTTGAAAGTTATTTTAATATATCTGATTGAAACTCTTTTATTCTATAAGAAGGAATAAAGTGAAATTATTTTTAATATACAGTGTATTCTATTTTTCAATCACAGAACATCTTCCGATTTAAATTTTATAGATTAGTAATAGTAACAAAGCACTAGAATACTGCCTGTGAAAATGATTAAATATTGATTGTAAATGTTGGAGTAATATAAATTCGAAAACCCAATCATGTATTTGTCTTTGTCACAAAAAAGTCCATGATAATACTATTTTTTAATTTTCAAAATTCTGATTTCCTTTTATATGACTAATCTCGAAATTGTAACTGGAAATAAATTTATCTTTCAATGATGTAAATATGTAGTGTCACACTTAAAAAGAGACACCAGCTCCCGGGAAATGTACTAGGTCAGCAATGGTAAAATACCAATCCGCAGCCCCATTTGAGATTTAAAAAATGATTTAAATATGGATTTCAAAATAGCTTTAATTATTTTATTACCCATTTCAGCTGAGGTTTTATTTCTCCTCGTAGAAATCCAATTAAAATTATTCCGTAACATTACCTTATATTACATTATTTCCGCGTATTTAAATTTCCATTGCATTTATATTTAAGTATGAAGTAACATATTTGGTAAGTCCACATCAAATAACTGACTGCGAAAGAAGAGTGATAAGACAGAAAACTTTTGTTGATTGTTAGTGTTATCATTTACATTTTCTGATAACTATTATTTTTCTCTTATGTAACTGACTTTTCACTCGGTATCTTATTGTTTCCTCTCTTGAACACTCTTTATTATTCGTTTTAATTCATTCCAAATGTTTAAATCAAGTTAATTCACCTTCTATATTTTCAAAATTGTTACCTCTTCCCCAAAGAAATGTGCAAATGTCTCACTAGAGTTGTGTGATTATAGTAGCTTATGTTTTAACTATTGAGCGATAATGTAACCTCTATGTAAAAGAAATTGGTAGTTCCATCGCTCTATCGAAAGCTCCATATTGTTATTTTGGTTACTGTATTTTCTGAACCTCGTTTCTGAATAGCTCCAACTTCCGCTAGTCACTGGATAAAACTCATTTCGAGTGGCTGGATGGGTTATTGTTCATTTCGTGGAGGAGGCAGGCGACGTGAAAACATAATGTGACTGGCTGCTTGCAGACACTGAGAAAGAAGCACATTATGAGTGGAGTGTGGTTGCCTTCATTTTACTGGGATCCTTGGGGATAATTTCCCGCTGAGTGGAAGGGGGTGGGATAATGGTTCCTCCATAACAATCACGTGTACGCTAATCAATATCCAGCCCCATTCAAGACTCAGGAAGAAAAGGCCACGAGTTTTCGGTCTACTATTTTAAGCCCTGGCTCCCGTCCAACTATTTTCGTTTCTTCTCTTTCTTTCTACATTTTATTTTATTTTTCATGTTCTCCTCCTCCCAACATGGTAGAAAAAGCCACCACGTGAAAATACTACCTTGAGTAGCGCGTGTACAGTCCAGCTTCAAAGTTGTATACAATTGGAAACGAAGGAAAAATGTGCAAGAAATGTAGAATGCAATTATTGTTTGTGGGTTATTTTTGTCCTCCCCATCTCCCTCCACACACAGAATTTTTTAAAAAAAATAACGAAAGTAATTATGGTTTTCCTAGATGCCCATATCTGTTTATATAGTTTTAATTGGTTAAAAAACATCTGTCCTCTTAAATTATCGAACTAATCGTAGTTTCGAGATCCTTACGGTTCCTTATAAGTTAAGTTACTCGTTTAAGTTATTTCCTGAGCGTATGTTTTTTTTTGTATATCCTCTGTGTTTAATTAACACGTTTTCCTTTTGCATGCTTTTATCGAAACTTCTATTTATTATATGGCTTAAAATGTGAAAACTGATTCCTCAATAAGTTAATTTATGAACCTTTTTACTGTTTTTGTTCTTTTCATTTTATAAATTTGGGCAAAATTCACTTCGGTTTGTTTATTTACTTGATATTAACACATTTTAATTTCTACTTAAATCAAATAAATCATTCTCTTGCCGTGAAGATATTTTCCATTAACTAAATCAGAAGTCTTCAATGAGTAGAGTGTATTTCTGCTAATAGAAATAAATCGATAACTGATGCGTTCTTTACTATAAACCGTTTCAATTTTCATTTAACATAGTGACAAACTTTTAAAAAACTTTTTTCTATGGTATTATAATAGCGGTATTCTCGCGGAGATTCATTGGTAAATAAACATTATTTCAAACTCTCGACATATATCTTTTTCTCTTAGCATAATATAAAAGATCAGTAAAATGCTAACATAATCCATATATGCTTTAATTCAAACTAATATTATCTCGTAAATTAAAGACCTCTTGAAAATTATGTAAAATTAATGCTTACCTTAAATAAAAATTTTAGAAAACTTATTTCTGTTAAAATTTTTGTGTGTGTCCTTGCACCCTGTGAAAAATTAAGTCTTAACGTCACTGCTTTCGTAGCACACTTCCTTTTTCTACTTTATTCTTCCGGGTATACTTCCGGAGCATCTTTGAGCTTTGGATATTCCCGCCCTTCTCAACTAACTGTCTGTTACGCCACTGATCATTTCTTTTTTCCCCCTCCCCTTTCCCACTTCCTTCCTCCGCTAGTGACGTCAAAGAGCTAACGTTTGATTCCTAAGTGGCGTTATTTTAGCTAGAATACTCGGTTCTTCAGTTACCCACAGTCTGACATTGATGGATTCGTTTATATTAATTGCTAATACAAAAATACTGATTTATTTTTTCCCCTTTTTTTATATATATATTTTATTTTCTGCAAAAATCGAGGAATTGGAAATCCAAAAGGTTTAAATACCTGTACAGAAATAATTTTGTCATTAAGTTTGATAGGTATATATTATTTTATGGTTTAATTCAAAGCGGTATATTTGATTTTAGTTAAAACTATTTGATAACGAGAATGCATTTGTCGGTTTCATTGCAAACATTTTAATTGGTTTAATTAAAATTATCTTGAGTGCTCGAGTTTGTGGACAGATTTTTAATTATTTTACATGTAATTATCAGAATCGCCTTGGGGGTTTCCAAATTGAAACGTAATAACGATTTACCCTTTTATATAAATTTCGAACCTAAAATCAGTTAGCATAAACTGTGTTCCAGAGTTCTCTTAAATTTAACATCAATTCATTTTGTAAAACTTGGTTATGTGAGAATTATGAAATTTTAACGTATTTTATAAAGGGCGGGAAATACTTTAAATTAAGCGCATTAAACTCGCAATATCGATGGATATTTTTCTGGTTTAGACATAAAGTACACATAAAAAATCATTATACTAAAAGTTTACATAACAATTGCGCGTTATTTTTAATGAATCACAATATACTTCAATAGCCAATTCAGGTTTTAAGGCAAAATAAGTGTTAATAAATTTGAGGATGTGAGGCTTGCGTTCCTTAATTTCGCATACATCTGTAAGTCAAGTTTTATAAAAGTACTTTCAGTATATATATATATATATATATGAGTCTGAATTCTCTACAAATGAGAGATGAACATTTATCAATGAAAACCGAAACATACTGAGATTGTAGAAGACCATACATTGAAGGATATATGAAAAATTAAAATGTAAAAAATGGATGCTCTCTCTGCAGTATTATAAACATTCCTGACTTATATCTTGTTCAAATTTTCAATCGTTAATACAATACTTTCTATTCAGTGTCACTAAACTTGTAGTTGATGACACTTGATGTTAATACATTTTTTTTAAATATTAATTCATTAATTAAATTAAAAAATGAATAAATAGCAACAAACAAAAATAATAATCCAACAGCCTATATAGAAAAGAAAATCATTCGTTGTGTTCCTGTAGCGCAATGGATAGCGCATTGGACTTCTAATCGAAAGGTCGTGGGTTCGAATCCCATTTGGGATGGCCTAATGTCTGAGAATGTGATTTCATTTTTACTATATTATTTCATTAGAATAATTAAATTTAATTAATGAATAAATAGTAACAAATAAAAGAAATAGTCGAACACCATAATCGCTTTCTATTTTGTAACTTAATATTGTGATTCTGTCATATATGTATATACATATTTATATTAATTGTAACTATTTAATAAAAAGTAACTAAAATAAAAAAATTTCTTTGTTAACTTAAATAGGAGTTGACTTAATTTTTTTTTATATATATTAGTTTTGTTTTTAGTAACATCAGTTTTAAAAATACTTGTAAACTAAGATACTTGTAAATTAGAGTTTTCCCCATAAGAAAAGAGAGAGATGACAGTTTCTTGGGAGAGAAGGGGGTACAACTAGATTTTTTTGACTGTGTATATATATATATATGTGTGAATTTCTTTTTGTACTGTTCTTTTTACATAAACTTACGAGGACCCACTGAATTTAAAGCTTTTAATTGCTTTCTTAGTAGATAACATTTGAGTTTGAAATGCTTGCTTTATGTGAAGATGGATCGGGTGTAATTTTTTGTCCCCCTAAAAGAATGCCGCGTGTTTTGTCGTCAGCGCCATGCTTCCTCGTGGTGATCACGTGCTCTTTTTTTTTCCCATTTATGTATACCTTCTCGTGTTTATTATCTTCAGGAAGAAGAAGCCGCTGCATGGCCTTGACCATTGTGTTCATTGCAGTCGCGAGGACGCCCCGCCGCTCCACTATTATTATTTGTTTTCTAATAATATATGTTTATCGGAACTCATCGATTACCGCTCCTGAAGAATGTGATTGCGTATGTGGGAGTCCTTTTGTCTAAATAAATAAATAAATAGAAAAGTAAATAATATATGAATGAATGTTGATTTTTTTATTACTATATTTCTATTTTCACCTTTTCTCTTTTTGTTGCGATTTAATTTTTATATTGGGCATTATTTGCTCATTAGCAAGTTATTTGTAAAGACAATTTTAATTAAATCCGGATTATTTTGTTTCCCTTAAGCTTTTCCACTTTTTTTCTCTTCTATGAATCTTTGCATCTTCAATGCAGGAATGGTTCTATTAAATTTTTTCATCTCATTTGATAACTTACTATGATTGTTATTATTTTATTTTGTTTTATTTGTCTTAGCTTTTGAAAAAATGATTTATAAGTACTTAATAAGTAGATTTACGTGTTGCTCCTGTAGTATGTGCATTGTTGAACCCCATATTTCCTTTTTGTTTGATAAATTTGAAAAGATCCTCTCCCCCTCCCTCTTATATTAATTTTTATCCAGCAAAAGGAAAATAATTAACTCAAACTTTCATGCTTAGATTTCGAATATGTTGGAGGGTAATGAAAATGGATCTTTTTCTATGAAGACCGAAATTTTAAATTGGTTATATATATATATATATATATATTAACTTTTGCTTCGTGACGCACCATGTGCATTTCGTGTGTTTATCTTAGCAGTGCATTGATTTGATTAAAAAAATATTGAGGATATCGATTATGAATCTTTTCTAAATCTATTTCATATCAATTTAATTTTCTTACATTAATATTAAATATTATAAATATAATAATTATATATGTGTCCCTCCTTTTCAGTTCATAAATGTTCATTATCAATCTAACATTTTAATTAACTTTTATATACTGCAAAAAAATTTTATTATTAGAAATATATTTTGAGGAATTGTTAATTACCAAATTCTGCTGAAATATTAACAAAAAAAAATTCGGGTACGGAAGGAAAAAATAAGCATGAAACAGCGCTTAGAACATGCTCTTACATAAAAATCAGGTATTTTCTTTTCCCTTTCTTTTTAAAATTGTTGACTGTTTACAGAAAAACACTTGTAAATTCAATAAGTTTTTACTGACTTACGCAAACAAACTCGTTTTAAAATGGTGTATATTTACCCCAGAAGAATTAGAATTTATTATCCCTCCAATCCAGGCTAATGCCCTCTTAAGTAAACCAATAAATAACTGCTCAGGGGGGAAGAGAAAGTGCTGAACAACTCCTGTCACACAACAACCCCGTCGTCACACGAATCTTGACGCAACATGACACTTTTACAAAACTAGTCCCCAATTTCGGAAAGTGAACGACATATACATTTATTTCCCCTTTAAAGTAAAGAATTTCCATTTACGCTTTTCTTCATTCATCAGAGAATTTGCCTTACTGATGTTTTCTTTCCTTTATATATAAATGGGACTGTTGTCATTTCAATAACTGTCTCTCATTGAGGGCTATTTTTAATTATTACTTTATAATGTCTTAGTATATTGTTATCCTAAGAGTATTTTTAATATCTAAAAATTAGAATTAATTTATCAGGAAATTGTGTTCCACTATATAATGCACGAATGATTCTTTTCTCAATTAGAGAAGTATTAATGCATTATATATCATTTCCGTTCTGGAACGGTTCACAAAACTTATTTTTGGAAAAATGTGTATGAATATTAAAAGATGTAACTGAGGTTTTATTGATTCAATTAAACCCTAATGTATCAATGTGTTGCCCTTTCAAGGTTTTTTTTAATATACAAATGAATTCGGGTAGTGGTAACATTGTTCCTTTTAAGTTATATGAATCAACGTAAGTTCGACATAGTTGAATTCATAATTTAAAACAATTATTTTTTTT
>BMAV01003335.1:245113-270871 GCA_019973955.1 Trichonephila inaurata madagascariensis | reverse complement strand
TTCAAGTTGAGCGTGAGGTTGCATAATGAAGAGGATTGGAGATTCTACGTCTATCTTTTGTAGTATAACCAGCAAAAATTGCAGAAAATCTGATATTTTAAAAATTCAAAAGTACTGAACATATTTTTAACTGCGTATTGTGTAATTGAGTAACTTATCTATATTCAGACCGATTTGTTTTTAAAAATATATTTTTAGAGTACGTTTCTTTTTTTAATCAGATGTTGAAAAAACAAAAGGGATAGGATGTCATTAATTTTCTAAAAATCTTTTTGCTGTATTTTAATCTGTCGAAATGGTATTTGTATCAATTTAAAATGTCTGTATAAATACCTATATATGTTGATTATATCTGAAACTGTAATTTAAAGAGCGTTCTGTGTTCATAAAATTGATCTTTTTTCATCTTCGTTTCTTTCTAAAAAGATTAGTCTATTTCTATTCTTGAGTTAAAACTCCTTGAATGGGAGACATTTATTGCTCAATAAAGGAGAGGTACCATGTATGTGGTGGTGTACTTTTATTTAATTTTTCAGGAGCGGGTGTATATTCTTGAGAAAAAAAGTTCTCAAATATCATTTAAGACACCCATAAAAATGTGTAACTGAGATGTTGCTCTTTGCTTTTCATCTTTTGACATGTTCTTCAATACAGCATCATTCTATGTCGTTGGATTTTTTTTATTTAATTACTCTTTACATTTTATTTTTAAACTAATCGATTTCTAAAAATGTGAATCCTTCAACTACCGTCATTCTTGAACTTTTAAGACAATTGAAATGAAATTCATGATAAAATATATAAGGATGCGAATAAAAATACGAATTGTATTCTTATGTGATTAATTTTTATATTATTTTTTTAATTTTGAACAATAGTAACAATTACAAACGACAAAGTAAAAAGTTAATACTTAAGTACTTTTAATACCTTTTAGTTGTAAAAGTGTTTAAAAAATTTTTTTAACTAAATTCTTATTATATAAGTCGTCTTTATCGTTGAATTTTCTAATGGGTAAATACAATTGCTGCTGCTGTGTGTGTGTGTGAATATGCTCATCAAATTATTAAAAGGAGGTATTTAAATAGTTCATGAGCCCCGCCCCCATTATAAAAATTTTTTTGTTACAGTTTACTTATTACATATGGTGTGCATATATATATATAATTAATTTCTCGGAAGCGAGTGTATATTCTAGAAAAAAAAGTAATTATAATGTCCCAAACATTATGGAGACACTCGTAAAAATGTATTTTGCTGATGAGTTTCTCCTTTCTACATTATGCTTTCTTCACTGTCTTGGTTATTTTACGCTTTGTTGAGTTTCAGATGATTAAGACACATTTTATAACTTTTCCAACGTTAAGTTGGAGGAATAAGAGAAGAATCGCCCTTTATATACATAAATTTTAAAAATAAAATATAAGGATTGCATTATTTAAATCTTTAAGAGAGTGCTACCTCTCAAAAAAAATCCTATAATAAGTGTCTGGATGACCTCAAGTTTAATGGCCGATGTCTTGAAAGTTAGTATAAAATTCGAAGCTCTAAATGGTCATTTGTTTTCGTCTGCCTTAACGTAACCTCAAACTAAATGCTAACATTATCATGATTATAAAAGTTTCTATTCCTGGCTGGGTTAAATGACCTTCTCAGATATAATGATGCGTTATTTTTTTAAGGGAAAAAGAGTTTTGACATCTTTAACTATTCAGACCGGCTCTCCAAACTAAAAATGTCGTTTCTGTAACTATTACGGAGTGAATGCGTCGCCCCGAGCTTATCGATGCGTTCGTTTTCATTACGTACAAGGAGCACACATTTGGAAGCGGGCCAGTGGTCGACTCAACAGGCGATCTTGGCACATTTCCGATTTGCACCACATGAGTATATTAAAAAAACATTAACATTCATCTTCCAGAAAGGAAAAGAGGATTCGGAATTTAATGTTTAGACACGCGCTGTTTATTTGAAAAAAAAACACGTGGACACTTTTTTAACAAAAAAAAATTCTTTCTTTTCTAGACAGACTTCAAGGCGACTGGTACGTAGTCCGTGATTGATTTTAAGTAGTTGTGAGGGCCATTGTCAGGGTTTCGTGATGTATCTAACACATGTCGGAAGTTAGACGTATGCGATATTTCTCTTCCGTACTTGAACTACTATCTTTTATTGTTTGTCTGGTTAATCTTTTACTAAAGAGACCTTCCTCATACTCGACAGTTTGTTCGAGTACTGCCTTCTAATTTTTAGGAGGATATACAAGAGAATTTTTGGGATTTTTGATCCCTTTATTGTTCTAAAAATATTTTTCTTTCATTCTTTCAAACAGGGCTGCGGATTAGTAATTTCCATTGCAGAAGCAGTACATTCCCTCTGGGAACTGGTATCACATTTTAGTGTGGCTCCATATAGGTGGATACCAATTGACACAGTGTAATTTTGACGCCCAGTTTCCTCCCCACAGGAAGGCACCGGAGTTCTGGCAATGCGAAATTGTACTGGAAATTTCAATTTTGCCCAGAGAACCCAAGCAAAACAGACACTCTAGGGATATTTAACATGCCATATAATCATACGACATGGACGCTATGTCGATTTTTTGCTTTATTAAAATCCAACAACTTGACCCGGGGTCGAATCCTCAAACTGCACAGTGTACAAGGCCATCACCGAACTAAATAATACGTTATCCAGTCGGCTGTTCTAAAAATTTATATCTCTTGATTCTTATATGTAACGACCATTTAATATACTTAAAAGTGGTCGCTTCAGCCTAGTAGTCATGGTCACGTATTTTTGGCCAGTGTGTCATGAGTTCTAGTCCTAGTACCTCTGAAGATCCATCGTTAGAAGGGTTGATACTCGTTAAATCTGTCGAGGCGAAAAGTAACACTCCCCCCTCCTCGTTGGTGCGGTGTTGGAGTTCGGAAAGGGGGGGGGGTGCCAGCTCAGGTGTCATCCTCGTCTGTTGACCGTGGCTCAGATTACGATGTCCTTCGCCAATGACCTTATTGCTTTATAGTGCAACTTTAATGCACACTCATGACACTTCTTAAAAAACGCTAAATTTTTACTATTAGTTAGAGATATAAGATCCGAATAAGGTCCATGATAATTTTTCTAGTTTTTGTTTTAAAATATAAATGAATTCCTAAATAAGAATTGATTAATTGTATTTTTTAAATAATCCAACGTTTCTCAATTTTAAAATTTATCAATTATATTTTAAAAGCAAAATGTTTATATGTTAAAAAGATTTTTTTCCCTTGGGGAGCTGGTAACCTTCAAAATTGAAAAGCGAATGTAATTGACGCTATTGCAGTTTATTTTGCAATTGTATTGACTTTAAAATCTGCATTGCGTGTAACGCTTGTGAAGTAAAATAAAATAAATTTGAAAATTCAATATTTGAGAATACCCGGAATTTTCACTTTAGTTTTACCGTAATAACCTTTTCTCTCTGAATATTCTTTACTCGTTCCACAGAATGATAGAAACTGAAATTTAATTAAAAATGTTATGTGGATATTGTGTGAGAGTGTGATACCAACTCAAATGTCATCTTTTACTTGAACTTGACAGTGGTTTAAAATTTCGGGGCCCATGATCCTAGAGAACATTAATTTATTCCAAACTAAGCCACACTTGAATGGGTATTGCTGTTAATTATTTAAAAACTTTTCAGAACCGTGCCGAGAAATGAAACGATTTAGTTAAATTAAGGTCTGAGATAGTTAATATGAGAATAAAATACTGGTGGCGGATTATTTTTTTTTTGCGCTTTATTAAAGCTATAAAAATTTAAATGTAAATTCATTCTATATAAACGTGCTTTTATTCCCTTACCTTGTATAAGCTAATTTCTAAAATATAATTATGTCGTAAAACTAACTAAAACGGAAAATGTGAAATTTTTTTCCTTTCCAAAATGCATGAAAATCTGGTTATGTTCTCTTAGCATACCAAGTCTTACTAATGAAAGAAAATAATGGCTCACCTCGTTGTCGCGCTAATTGGTTAAACGCGCGGTCATTTCCCAAAATCTCATTTCGCATGTGGCCATTAGGCACTCTTTCTTAATGGCTCTTCTCTCTCCAGACGCTCGCTCGAATTCTTTACGCTTAACTCGCTCTGACGGCGAGGTCACTCCGGGAGAAAGATATGTCCTCCGGGGCCGTAAGAGATTCTCATTTTATGAGACCCACTCCTTAGGAGCGTGTGTATCCATCGGACCTCGTCTCGGAGAAGATAAAATAGTATGGGGTTAGACTGAGACACAGACGTAATTTGGACTCTTATCTCCTGTGATTTGTTTTCAAGGCATTTTTATTGTGATTTATTGTAATTTCTTACCGTTAAAGATTGCCGTTCTAAAAACAAATTAAGACTTGTGGTGGATATTCAAAGAGTAGAAACGTTTGTAAGATGTGATATTTTTGGATCTGGGGAAAACAAAAATGTTTTAAGATTGTCTTCACGTATTATGTTAAAATATGTCATCTTCAAATTTAACAATTTTAAATTTTATTTTTTCAATTCCTACTATTATAGTTCACACTCTCCCTATATATCTCTCTCGTTCAAATTTTTAATCGTTAAAAAAATACATTTTTTTAAACTTGTGGTGGATGACTCTTGATGTAAATACAGTTTTTCAGGTATTAATTTATTAAGTAAATTTTATTTTTTTTATTTTAAATTAATTTTGCGTTATTTCTGACGAAGTTACATTTACCTGCAGCAAAAGGCCCCGTCACTAAAGTAGGACTTGACTTAAACGAGTAATATAATTTTTTTTGAAACTAACGTTGCATTTTGCAACTGAGCTAGGAACAATTTTCGACGAACTTCATAATTTTTAACCCCCAAACAAGCACTTCACTCTTGTTACTTCCATCCCACATCAACGTGAGGATTTTGAGCCACTACAAATTATCTCCTTCACACGGTGGGTCCTCTGTGGACCTGGACTCGAACCCACGACTCGAAAATACCAGTAATAAATTCGCGACCATGACCTCTTGGCTACTGAAGCAAATGTTACAAATATGCAACAATACTAATATTAATTCGTGTGATTGGTGTGCATTAGTATTAACATTAGTTCGTGTAAAAGAGAAAGATCTTTTACATATTTTGCTGAGAAAAATAATATCTGGCTTTTCAATACAACACTGAATGAAATATAAATATAAATTACTTTGGGGGGATAGAATTGTGGGGGAAATTGGAGTATGGTGTTTTGGAACATTTCCTTACATGGTAACGTGCAACGAACTTAAATTTTATTTGAAAACATTTGGAGATGACAGCCAAAGAAATTGTTAATTTTTTCTCTTAATTATAAATCATTTATATTAGCACAGAACTAACGTAAATATAATACGAAAGCTTTATATTACTTTTCTTACATTCAACAATAAAAATGTATGAACTAATGTAATAGGGAGATTGGTAAATAATTTCTTACTTTGAGGGAATGCGAAATAATTTCATTTGATCTCTCTCTCTCTCGTTAAAAAAATATTTTTTTTAATGTAGGCTCCGTTTAAGGTGTATGGAGAAAGTGTTTAATTTCGTTGGGGGGGGGGGACGCTCCAATATCTTCATGTATGGATGATTGTGTTGTGTTCAAGTCAGAAGAATGAGATATTCATTTAGAAATGTCATCCTCGTGATTTGACCGAGGCGGAAAGTTACATGATTCGGTTTTAATATCCCTCTATTAGGGAGGGATGAATTCGAACAAACCGTCCTCATTTTGGTACATCAAAACAGAACTTTTAACTATTTATTAAGTTATTAATTACCTTTGAATAAGGTTTCTTATATGAATAAAATAAACATGATGCCTGAATTATGCATGTTTACTTTATTTTCACCCTTCAGATTTCTTTACTCGTTGTAGTTAAAATTTAAACAACTCTCGCCTAGAAAGTATTTATCGTATAAGATGCACACTGCCCTAGATGATGATACGATAAGCAACCGGCTTCAGCTCGTTCCTAATCCCTTGCCTTATCTTGTCGTGTTACTATCTCGTGGATGCTCCGAATTTCTGAATGCGCTAACCGTTTTTATCTTTTTTTACTCAGAGTTGAAAGAGAACCCATTTATTTTATTTCTTCATCACTCAGATTTCGACAGGAATGTTTGATTGAAAACAGTGGCCGGGCAGTTTGTATCCGATTACGATACAATTCCAATGTAATTTACAGTGGAATTTATTTCTTATCAGTGGCCCTAAGTAGTTTTGAAATATTGAAGGAACGTAGATGTGTAACTTGATTCTTATCATGTTAAAATCCTCGTTTTTTTCAAGTGTTTGAATGCTACTTTCCTTAGAGAGTTTGTAAAGTGAGCTGTTTAATCTTTGTCTGATGTAAAAAAGCTCCCTGATCACCTTCAAGTATTAAAGTTTTGGGTAAAATTGCTTTTTAGATTTTTTTTTTTTTTTTTTCATCTTTTAATTTTTTTTTATTAAATATTTACTAGTCCATTTTATGTTAATTTGATTTTTTTATTAGTCTTTAATGCTTTTGTTCTCTGACTATACTTCTCGTACTAGATCTAAATCTGAGCTGCATTTTAAACTAAAAGACATAATGTTTTATCCGTTAATTTGATCGGTTTAAGTGTAATTATATTTAAAATTTTGAATCAAATTTCTGTTAAATAAATGTAGTATCAAAAAAATTAAACGTCAAAATTATAGTTTCATGTATTACTAGAGTGTTGAAAAACACTAAATAAATTTTTATTATTGATTACAATGAGTCGATAAAAATATTCATAATTTGACTTTAAGAAAATAGCTTTCTTCAATAATCTGTAAATGATTAGGTGATTGAAAAAGGCATATATGTATTTTAAGTTTATTAAATTAAAAATATTTCTTTCCAATCTTGTGAATACACACTGTTTTCAATAAGTACTGTTGGATCATTTTTAAAGACATATTTCAATCATCTTTTCAGTTCTGAATGTGGATATGGTGGTTGAATAAAGAATTTATCTGCCACCAACTTTAAGTATTGAAAATAAAACTGTCTTGTTACAATAGACATTTTATGGGCTTTTCGTCCGAACATATTCCCTTTACAACATTGAATTCTGAAAGAGAATCCTCTTTAATGTTGCTCAAGCCTTCCATCTCTTTTCAGGTGATATGCTTCCTAAATACACGAAGGACCACTTTTAAATCAAATCGAGCTGAATCACCAGCCGCGAAATCGAATGTCTTTAATGGTCGCTTGTGAACAATGGCATGTTACTGAGACATTTCTGCGCTTTTGTTTCAAATTAATCTGAGCCTCCATCGTAAAAGTGTGCTGTGTTAGGCTCATAAAGGTATTACGTAAACGACGCTACCTTTTATGAGGCGTGTGATAAGACAGTGAGAGTGGATTTGAGCGCTTGAATATGAGACTCGAGACACCTTTGTGCAATGGCTTACCTGCTTCGAATAATTTACGTTTGTTTCCATTTACTGTGCTTACTATTAATGCGATAAAGTCGACGATCAAATTGTTGCATATTCTTGCATGCGAACAATCGTTTGTTAGAATTGCATTTGTGTCTGTAGTAGTTACCATTTAAGAAAAGGCTTTCATAAAAATTAAAGCTATTTTTCATATTTCTTTTCTTTAAAACATTTGATTCGTTATGTAATAGTATGAAAAATCGATACGGTCCATAGTATACAGCTCCTACTGTTGAATTAATATTTACTGTTCAGTGACGTCCAAAGGGTAAGGTTTAGGGGCTCAACTCCTTTCCCCTCATGGAATAACATATTTTTAATTTTTACCATAGGCGCTTTTATGTACGTGTTTTTTTCAATTCTTACTATTAGGTTACACTCTTCCTATATATATTTTATATATCATGTTCAAAGTTTTAATCGTTTATAAAATACTTTTTATTCATCCATTCAAGTTCAAATACAGTTTTTTGAACTTGTACTGTATGACACTTGATGTTAATACAGTTTTTTCAAATATTAATTCATTAATTAAATTTAATTAATTAATTATAGTTTGGGAGATTTATTTCAATCGATATTATTCCTCTAGATGGCAGCATCATTGAATAAAACAGCTTTTGTTAAATTTGTGATGAAGATTTAACTTAACCTGAATAATCATATGCTAGTTAGACATCTGCATTTTTTTACACTGGTTTTAAGATATATTCTTACCTATTATATTCAAATTTTATTAAAAATGTAATTACAAATTTAATGAGGCTAAAAAGTTTTAAATATTAATTTAAAAAGTGTTTTGTCATTGAATATTGTGATTCTGTCATATGTATTTACATATTTATATTAATTGTAACTATTTAATAAAAAGTAACTATAAAATAAAAAAAAATTTTCTTTATTGACCCAAGTAGGAATTGACTTTTAAAAAAATTGTATTACTTGTTAGAATGCAACTTCCCCACCACCGTAAGAGAAGTCTGTGTATGTTACTGTTATTTATTTATTTATGGAATAATATTTCAAATTAGTGAACTGTTGTTATTAAAAAAATTATTCTATTTAAACTTGCTATTTACTTTTACATTCATTATTTTGTGAGCGACATAAAGTAGCTATTAGTCGAATTAGTTAACCTATTGAGTGATGTGTTTTGTAGGTAGTTTGTTGAATTTTTTCTTGGAATAGCTCTAAGAGTTTGAAAAAGGGTTTTTTTTTTCTTAACTTTAAAAATCTGTTGCTGTTAATAATTTTCTATTTCAAGGAAAATCGAAACCTAGGAAATAAAAGTAATTATCAAGACAGACACCTAAGTATTTCGCATCTGGGCAATAGAATTTTCCACGCTTCAGCCTCAGTTGAAGCTGTAATATTTATTGTTTGTTGGCTGTAAGTCCTATGGCCCTCTCTCTTTTTTCCCTCGCTAAGGTAGAAAAGGTGTTAATAATAATACGCTGACAGAACAATCGACGGCGAGTCGAAATTTACGATGCTCCATTCTCTACAACTGCCTTGCTGCACAAAATCAACTGTGTGCACTCTACATTTATTTATGGCACCTTTTTTCATTTCACATTGCAAGGCCTTCTTTTACCCTCCCCCCTCTTTTTATTTATATATGTATAAAATTTGTGATGCTTTTCTCTGTTCTTTTTTTCCCCCTGAGTTTCGATTGAACGAGGAAGCATTTTTCGTGTTCTTCGAAAATGAATTTCTTATTTTTCTATCGAATGATGTGATTTGTATTTCAGTTTAATTATTTGATAATATTTAAAAGAAAAATAGAAGAGTCCTCCCAAATCAGTTAGTTCTTTGAATATTGAATTTTGTATAGGACTATTAGTTTTAGCAATAAATTACTATTGCTAAATATTAATCTTATTATGTAATGGTAATGAAATAGTCTTAAGCAATATGAGTAGTAATTTATTCGCGATGCAATAGATTCTCACTGCGTATTATCATTAAGAAATCTTTTAAAGAAAAGAAAAAATTGAATGTCATTTTTCACTCATTGTTTGATCATCAATGTAAAAAAAAAAAATACTTTGAAAAAAAATTTTTTAAATCTATTGTTACGTGTTTCTTATAATCGAGTAATCCATCAATTAAATCGTAGTATAATGACGATGAATTTATAGATTATACATAAAAATATTAATCGTTTTTTTTTATCGAGTACCATTGTATTATTAATAAAGATTAGTTTGTGATTTTGAATTCTAAACTCGTTGCGAATATTGTGTTATATCTTACGGATTCATTTAGTCCTTCGTTATGACAAATTATTGCTTTCTTAATTTATATTTAAGTATATTAACGAGTGAAGAGAAATACATCTCCATTTTTATATTTTTAATCTGAAGTTTTTATTTTGTAAATATTAAAAAAAAGAAAATTGAAACAATTTGTTGGATATGAAACTTTAAAAAAATAAATGTTATTTGAATTATTTTATTGTTATTATGGTACACGATCATAATTATTTGTATTAAGACACAAATTCATTATTTTTTCTTCATTGCATAAATTCATTGTACTATCTAAAGAAAGAGAGAATTGTCATAACTTTTAATTTCTTATCCAAACAAACAAAGAAAGAAGGAAAAATTAGCGCGCAATTTGAGATCTGATCAAATATCATTGGAGTGCTGATTGAGACACGATATCTAAAGTACGGAACTGAGAATTTCACCCCAGTGATAATGCGCGTAATGATTTTGTAAGACTTAAGATAACTCTGACCTCGGATTCTTTGGAGAGAAAAAGGCGGTAGTTCAAATAAATAAATCAATTTTTGATTATAAATATGTAGCGTAGCCACAACTGATGGATGTGACGATAAAATTGCGGTATTTCTTATCTGTTGGTAAGAGGTAAATAAAAAAAATAGACAAACACTAAATACTATGCATCAGACGGGAGGTTTTGCATTTTAAAAAAGAAATAAATCAGTGATTATAAATTGATATCTAAATATATACAATGATGTGACAAATTTATTAAACTTTTTCTTCCCTGTTAATTGTTTCTCTTCTATTTTTAAAAACGCTTTCTCTTCTCTGCGTAGATACTGCGATATCAGTCACCGTCGAAAGCTGTTCTATATTTAGTTCACGTTTTAACATTGTTTAATCGAAAAATTAATTTTGTACAGAAATGCAGCTTGCACATGTGCTCAAAAATCTTTCAGCGCCCAAAAGAAATAGAATATGATTGCGGTAATATAATACGGAAAGATAATTAGGAAAATAAATGTTTATATGTGTACTTAAATACATATAAATATTTACTGAGATTACGCATACATACATATCCTAAGATTGCAGGGTTAAAACATAGTTTTACGGTCAGACTACCTTTGCTATATTTGCCTATAGTACTTGGCAGCAAGGAAAAGAAATCAAGAGTAAGAATTGTAGCTGCTGTCATCTAAATAAATAAATACATTTGGAAATCTTGATTTACCTATCATTTTAAAATTATTAAAATTGTGAAATATGTACTTATATTACGCGAGTTTCATTTTCCTTATTCATTGCAGCATATTTATCACAAAATTGATTTTTCATTTGAATTGCTTTTACATAGTGCATAGAGTGTTTTAATTTTTATCTTCTACTATACAAATCTTTTCCCTCCATTCAATTCCGTTAAATAATTCAACATTTACTATGGGGGCGCACAATTTAAAGGAGATCTATTGAATTCTTGCTATCGTATTGAGTATTAAAAGAATCATAAATTTAAAAACTTAACCATTTGCTTTCTGTATTATTCTCTCCAAAGTAAAATATTCTATTCCTTGTTCTAAAACTTTTGATTTTAATTTGTGTAATGTAATATTCTTTTATATGCATTGAATTAAATGTGAAGCTAATCAGACCCCATCAAACCCAAACGTAAATTTAAGAAATCGTTTTCTAACTTTTACATCGCCCTTAGCTTCGTTTCGACTTGCTTTTATTGCACTGTCCGCAAAATTAAAGATGGTCATTCTTCAATTCCAGAGATCTACCATAAAACTCTGTGGTGCCTTAGTTTAAAATTTTACTGTGACTAAAACTGAAAACCGCCTCATTCAAAAATAGGGCAGCGTTTTCTCATCTGATAAAAGCATTCTTTACAGCAGGAGGCAAACAACTCCATCTTCCAAAAGACAACCGCTTCCTATTTTCTCTTTAACGATTTACTTGGCGCAGAAGGGAGGGGATGTTCTGCGAATTAAATGAATCCCTCCCTAAAGATAAGATGGAGCTTCCCCGGCCCCCCCCCCCTCTCGTATCAAATTTAGCATTCATGATAGCATTCTTTTTTTAAAAAAAAATATAAAGTGACGAGAGTTTGCCATTAGTGTGACGGTTGAAGAGAAAAAAAAACTTAATTAAAGTTCCGACACGTATAAAAAGCAGTTTTGCGCAGTCTCCCCACTTTTAAGATTATAATTGGGGGTGTTCAAATAAAAAGATGCGACCATTAATTCTTATTTTCTGAACTTATTTAACTTCCGCAACGTTGCTCGCATTTAAAACGGTGATTGGAAAGCACCTTGCACACACGCGATCAATTTTCTCTCCCTCCTACTCCTGTAATTTTCTTCTCCACAAATTAAAATTTTCGGCTCGTCTCTTTTTTTTTAGCTTCTATTTTTAATTCTTCCTATCTAAAATGCTTCTTCGTGTAATTACGAATGAGAATAAGGCACTTAAGATTTAATGGTGAAAAGCCTATTTTAAGTAATCATTTAGCGTCGATTTAAAAATTATTTATTTTTCTCGACTTTTTTAACTTTAAAATTTTGTGTTTGATTTCTAAACAAGGTGTACTTTAACCCTAAAAATTACATTATTGAAAGTGAATCCGAAGTTGGCAGAACATATAGCAATATTCGTAAAATTAGGTACTCAATACAAAAATTTTAGCCATTTTTTTCCATCACATAAAAGTTTTCATAATTACCGACGTTACATATGCTTGTTAAATATATAACTTTTAATTTGAAATGTAATAGAAAGATATCTGTAATTATAGATACTTATTCATTGCTAATTAAAAGCAAGATATTTAAGAAACACAAGATTTTCTTTTTTTTTGAAACACAAATCATTTGGATATAGTTACTATTTCATAATTGCAATACTAAATTAAATTGCAATGGCATCATTTTCAACTGTGCATTTGTAGTTAAAAGATTCAATTTAATTTATTTCAGTTACTTATTGTTATATGGTCACGTACTCTTGTCCGGTTTGTCTTGGGTTCAAGTCTTGGTACCCCTGAAAATCCTTCGTTTAGCGAGGGCTTATGCACATTAAATCTGTCAAATTCAAAAGGCTCAAAACTGCGACGTTATTATTAACTCTCTCACTTTAGAATTTCAAAAGAAAATGATTTTTCACATTCATTAAAAGAAAAATAATTAATCTTACCATAATAGAGAAAATTTGGTGTTATATTTCGAATCAACGTAAGTATTGTAAATGTAGTATTTTCAACTTACCTTTAAAAAAAAATGTTTACAAATTTTTGGTTTACTTATGAATTATTTTATTATAAATACCTAGCGGTATTTATTTTACTAGTGGATATTTATTTGAGATTCTTCCATTGTCATTTCTTGACAGACACCTGTTAAAATAATTCAAAAGTTTTTCTCATTTCCAAGTTGTAATGATGTCTATCTTATGTATACTGTGTTACTTAACACCTGCGGCTTTCGTCTGTCTGTCCTATTCATTTGTTTAAGCACCGATCTCGTTCATTATCTTCATTTCGGGACTAACTTCTCGGAACTCATTTACATAACATGTTTTCATGGAGGTAATTAGTAAGCGAACTAGCCAGAAACATATTCGTAACGTTGAAACTTTCGCTACAAATGGAATTAACAAATTAAGCCCTCCCTGATTCGATTCTGCCTCAGGGGGCTACTTAATCTCTTTACCCCACCCCTTCCTGCAGAATGGAACGCCACGCAGGGCTTGAGAAAGGAACACCCTTTCCCCCTAACAAATTCCGTGCTTAATTTAGTTTTCTGTTAGTTAACTGAAAGCCGTGGGGTTTTCGTGTTGCGTGGCTTTTCTCAGGCCTGGCGTTTTAAATGGAAAAGGGATGCAATATTTAAGTAGCGTTTAAATTTTAAATTTTCTCTCTTTTCTTCGTTCTTTAAACATTTTAAATGAAGCTTGTCTAGAGTTATTTAAATTCAGAACTGTTTTATGTCTTTTATCTTTTTTATTTTAAGGAAAAGGCCGAAAATTTGCATGTAATCTTTTTTAAGTACTATATTTTTTTCTAAAAATAGCTTATGATGTGGAAAAGAAATAATTTTGCATGTTATTGGATCTACATATTTTTACATTTTAAATGTCTACTTAGTTTGTATGTAGGCAATTTAAATTCTGAAAATTTAAGCAAATTGGTTATTTTTTATTTTATTGCAAAGAAGCGGAATTTATTTTTTACAAATACGTTTACTATGTAAAGAAGCCCTAATCAAATCAATCAATTTATCTCGAATATGCTCTGCCTGGAACAGAATCGAACCCAAAGAATCACATTAAGAGCTCAATCAGTCTTGTATTCAACAAACATATTTGCAACTATAATTTTTAAAGAATAAAAGAGTGAGTTTTTATTATAATAAAAATAATGTATTTTAAATATAATTGTTAATATATATTGTTGTAATATAATTGTTAATATAATTAATGTTAATTGAATAATTAACAGGAGTACAATATTAACTATATTAACTACGCGATCTAATTTTCATCGATTAAATTCTCCGTGGACAAGTATGTATCGTCTCTCCTCTCAATTTCATATCAAGTAAGCTTATATATAAAAACTAGAAGATGCAATTTGTTTCATTTCGTACTTATTTTCATAAACTTCTAAGGGAGAATACCGCCCGGAAATAGCCGAGCAAACTCGTGTCTAGCGTTGTCAAGTTGAAGGTTCGAGTCCTGATGCTACTGAAGACCTACCATGCAGAGGAACTGATGCACGTTAAATATGTCTAGGCTCAGCTTAGATATAGTCCTCGTCGTTTAACCGTAATTCAAAATTACGAGGTCCGTCGCCAGTAGCCTTCGTGTTTCTCTGAGTGCGACGTAAATTAAAATCAATCAATAAATAAATTGAAACTAAATTCTCCCAGGCATTTCACTTGTTAAAATTCAATTTCTCTTACGAACCTCCCTTGTGGCAATATGTGTTTGCTCTCTAATTTGCCTCCACTGACTTTAAATATCATTGGATCAAAAGTGAGAATAACAACTTGGGAGATTTTGCCGGGTGAACTCATCTCAACCTCTGTCGCATTCAGTGTAAAATTCCCTCCGCAAACCAGGGCTGGGGGCTTCCCTCCATCCCCTGCCTGTTAATGGGGCGTAATGCGATCTGTGTAGTGAAGCGAATGCATATTTAACGAGCTAATGGAGCCGCCCCCGTGTTTAATTCCAAAAGGGAGGAATCAGAGCGTCCAAAGTTGTCTCCGCTACGTTTAGTGATTACAGCACCGAGACTATTTCTCTGAATTCCATCAGTAAAAGCATGTAAGGTTGTGCCTTGATGGATGGAGTTGTATTAAAATGCATAGTTATTGACCGAAAGCTCATTTATTTATTGCAAATTTAGTGTGGATTCGTCGATTGCTCGCAAAATAACCTATAGCAATAAATTAAAAGCTAAATAATAGTAGAGTGTTTCAAAAAAATATAGTCTTCCGCTGCTTAGGAATCGATTTTCTGTAGGCAACTCCCCTGCGAGTCGTTACATAATTCATAAGTAGGCATTTTCTTTACTTCAAGAAAAATATTTTAAGCTGCGGATGTCGTAATGGAAATTTATGTGGGTTTATTTTCTGTAAACGTGCATAAATTACACTTAGGGTTGTCTCTCCTTTAGTAAATGTAATGGAAATTATGTTACTTTAATAGTAAATAATTGTGTTCAAAGATCTTGCTACAGAACTGCAATAGTAAAGCATAACTCTTAAACGAATCGAAATTTCCTCCCATTCCAATAAAAATTCTTTAAAGGGAATTGATAGGAGTTTTAAAAGTTAGTTTATTCGGTTTTCTGTGCTGTCCACCATAAATTTTAACTGAACTTTACTGGGAGGAAACCTTTAAATATATTAATGAAATGCCTGTACAACTGTATTTTATTGATTACAAAACGCGAAAAATATATAAAGACCTTGAATGGGCCTTCGTTTCAAGGTGAATTCGTAATCAACAACCTATTGCTTAATTGTAAACATCAATACCTCCTGTCGTTAAATGTTACTATTATTACCTTTAACGTTTGTTTCTGCAATTAATCGTTCTTATAACTTGATTACATAAAGTGTATTAATCACAGAATTATATCAAGTGTATAGTTATTCAGATTTATTACCCTAATCTCTCCCATTGTTAATTTTTTTAATCTTACAATGCATTCCTCGACGGATATCTGTTATTAGAAAAATTATATTAAATACAGTATGCTGTAAATTGTTTTGCAATACGTACTTCGATGTTTACAATGCTTCATAAAAAAGATTTTTTTCGAGTTTCATTTTGTTATCACCTTATTTCGTTCAAATAATTGTTAGTGGGGGGAGCCAATAGTCAGTAAAAGACAGGGGAAAGTAAGGATTTCTCTCTCTGTGTATAATTTCATTTAAAAAAGGAATTGATGTATTTTACACTTAGTATTTTATTTAATATAGGAAAATCATACTACCTTATTTTCATTTCGATAGTAATTTCGTGACGAATAAATCTTAAAAAATGTTCTTCGGGAACTTTCTTTTCTTTTCCACGCGTACCATTTTTAAGAACAACGTACGAGAAAATTCTGCTCTTTGTACAATATATACTATTAATAAAAGCTTTGGGAAAAAAACTATTTCTACTTCTAAATTCAATTAGCGAATGACTATTTTACTGACCTACTGTCCTTAATTAAAAGATTGGTTACAGATTTTGTGTAAAGAACTCTCGTGCCAAAACTTGGATTTGCCGGCCATTTGTTTTAATTAAAGAGAAAGGGGGGAAATGCTTTAATAGAAATAAATTGTTTGACCAATGTTATTTTGTTCCGCATACCGATTCCACTTACTCTTCTCACGCTTATTCGGTCAATAATCAAACGTTCCCTAAAGAATCTTTCGAAGAATTTCTTGTTGGTTTAATGTGCTGGAAAAGAAGTGAAGAAAAACATTCGAAGCAGAAGTGTTTTCCACGTTGTTTGATTTCGAAAAGCATAGAAACTCCAAATCATTGCAAAGTTATATTTTTTTCCATGAAATCGTTTTGTTCGTTTTTAGTTTTCTTTTTAAGTTATAATATTGTTTAGGTACTGATTTTTAGTTCGACCAGACTCTTAAGGCTGTCTTCGCTTTATGTTAAGGAATAGGACCCCCTAATTTGGAATATTTCTTCAGATATAAAAGTTCTCCAACGTTAATTTTATATTCCGGCTTCACTATCCTGTAGAGGATCGTTTATTTTATCATATTACTCATTTTTACTAGTATAAAATGTTTTGAAATTTTTCTCCTGTACCGTAATGCTAAACGAGTTATCACTTTACATGTTAAAGGTAAAATAAATTATCTATGGTATAATTTAAAATTTTAAAAACGCTATATTGTAAACAGATGATTGAATCATAATGTTGTCGATTTTCGTGAAAATTGTAACATTTTTCTGTCTGAAAATGTGCTCCGCGTTTTGTTCGGGCTCTTTACATTTAACGAAAACAGCCCTATCTGAAACCTTATCTTGAATGGCGACCTATTTTCATTTTTCTGAACATTATATATGATGCAAAGAGAACGTTAAAAAGGAATTGAAAGAGATTTTTTTAAATTTTCGTATAATATAATAATCTTTATTATTTTAGCTGCTTGAATTATTCTTTTGAGACCTCGAATTGTCTATGCTTGAATCGTTCATTGACCGATACAGGCTTCTATTCTAAATGAAAAATAAAACTCATTTCATCGAAAATATCACCTGTTAAATGTTTATTTGGGTTTTTTTGAATGTATTGTCGATTATTTCTCTCTTGTCATGCGAAATTGGTGGGTTATTGATTTATTGTTCTTCATTTATATGTAAACGGTTTTACCACACCGTTAAATTGAATCGATTCAGTTCGAAAACCAGTTACCTGTTTTTAAGTGAACTGCAACGGGTTTGCTCGTTATGACTCGGTAGTAGTGCGTGTGTATGTTTACTTACGCGAACGTGTGGATTGAGTAGCAGGTGAATGGATGACTGAGTGTTGATCGAATTCGTCGACGTGTAGATTCAGATCATTGGGACCGGCACATGGCTTGCAGGTAAGCAACGTTTATAGCTCTGGTGCTTTTTATTTCGGCATACAAACAGTGCGATTATTTTATTTTCCAAAAAAATTTCTTTATAGAAATGGATTTTTTTGAAAACCCTATATCAAAATGCAATTATTCGCATATTGTAGTGAGTGTAGGATCGTACTTATCATTTCTTTATTCTTTTTTTCGTTATGAATATTAAAATCTCATTTTGCGCGCGACTGCCTTGTTACAAAATCATTAGAGCAGATTTTTTTTTAACCTTTTTTGAATTAAGTCCTCCTCCGTCTTTTAATCTAGTTAATACTGTATGGCACTTGTTCTTCGTAAAAATTTATTCCCCTTGCTCCTTGTTTCTGTATTCGTGTTCATTTTTCGTTCTTAATTATTATTTCACGATTTCTATAATGTCTTACTTAGATTAAGTTTAATGCTGATCACAGTTGTGATACAATTTCATAACTTTGAAGATAATTGATTTACATTGCAATTAGAGATTTAATGTACTTCACTGTCAATATGAAGATAAAAAAAATGTTTGAATTTTCGCATGTGTATGCGTTATGTAGATTAATAGTTTGGTCGAATGATGTTCATTATATAAAGCATTTTTTACAAAACAATTCTTGGTGAAGTATTTTTATATAAGAAGTATGTCATATAAACTACATTTGTATAGGCATGATGTTCTGATCTCTTTTGGGGGGTTGCATTGTCCAATATATACTTACAAATCGAATTGTGATTGTCATTTCTATCTTTCTACTCCAAAACTGGAAAAGAATTTTCTGAGATAGGATTGTCGCATCCCTGGAGAAGACATGACCTGCCATTTCGAAAATTTATGACCTTTTTCTCGCGCTTGTGTATCCCCTTTCCTTGAACAATGAGGTATGACTTTTATCGATTGACAGGATTCTGTTCGCTCCCCTGGGTCTTTTGTGTTTGGGGATTTCAAGGCACGAAGATTTGACAGTTTCTAGTTTGTGATTATAGAGTATTTTTCTCTCTTTTGAAGGAAAAGAAATTTCATCAGTAGTCTCTTTTATTCGAAACCAACGACTCGTTTATATTAACAGTTGCAACTAAGCACAAAATGTGTTAACTATGCAATTATTTTAAATAAAAGGATACTTTTATTTGACTTGAACGAAGCCAATAAAATTAGCATGTATGGTTCCATGTGTATTGTTGAATAATAGCTATTTTAGACATTTTCATTTCTAAGTATTTGTTGAATGAATTTGATTAAAAAAGATCTCTCATGTACAGGGTGTCCGAGCTTAAAATATCCAAAAGCTATTGCTTATTATTAAGGTACTACCCATCAGAATGTAATAAACTGTTCATCCGTGGATTGAAACTCCTCCTAGATTTTTCTGGATCTTGTCAGATCGGCCGCACGGGCGCTCATTATTTGGCAATTCCGTTAACCAAAATACGCATTGCATCTTTAGCTGTGGCGTTCACATCTTTATTGATGAAGTCAGTGTAACAAGTTTTTCGTCTGTAATTGCTGAATAATGCGTGCACGTGCGGCTGATCTGACAAGACCCAAAAAATCTAGGAAAGGTTTCCAATTCCCCAATAAACAATTTATTACTTTCTGATGGTAGATCCGTAATAATAAGCAATTACTGTTGGATACTTTAAGCCCGGATACCCTGTATATTGTTAAATCTTTTGGGGACAAATAGTGCCCCATCTCATGTTAACTCATTATTTACTTTTTCACTTATATTTTATTCTTTGATTAAATTTTGAAACATTTTCCATTTTAGAATTTATTGCTCATTTCAGAATCAAATGTACCATTATGAATGCGACAAAAAAAAGTACTCCAACTACTCTTAAAACATCGCTTTGAAAAGGTCAGACTGTAATAAATGTATTATTGGTGGTGAAAACAAGCGATAACCTTATTAGAATCGAGAGTCATAGATAATCCCGAGAGCATTCGACGAACGTTAATGGAACTTTAATGACTAACGCTAGAACTAGCGATGTGCTGTTGTCCTGTAAATATAACCAAGAGCTAATTGAAATAAGATATCTTGATAGTAATATTTTTTTTTTCCTTTTTTCACTACTCTATAAAATTATACATCATACAAACAAGCAAAAAATAAGTGATATTGAATTACAATTAGTGAGCGATCTCTCTTGGTGCTTGTAAAATGCGTGATTATGATTCTAGGACCTTTTCATTTATGTCGAATTTTGTTCTGGCATGGTCAATTACGCTGAAATATATTCGGCTGGTAGAAGAGACAGTCCCTGGGTAAAAAAAAAAGAAAAAGATATAAAGAGGGTGGAGGGAAAGAAGGAATCAATTGGGTCGATTTTCGAGATTTTTCCGCTACGAACCCTGGCACAGAGCCAGTGGTGATGCATGGAGGAGGGGTCCGAACTTTAACCTTTGGTGGAATCTAGAGAAGAGTACATGTTCAGAAACAAAATCACGTTAAAACCGATCCCCTCACGGGAAATATACGCCGACTAGAATCATTACAACTTTTTAAAGCCAGTTATGAACTTCGTTGCGTCAAAGGGTTGACCCACTTCCTCGACCTTTCTCGCATTTCAGCTCCAATGATTTTTTTTCCATTCATTCACAAAACTTAACTCACAAATTGGTGCTTTTCGTATGTCTTTTGATGTCATCGTTATAGTTGAGAAACCAGTTCAAAATCAGATTTGTGAGTCACAACTTAGATTTGTGTAAATTGGTCCTTACTACGCTGCTATAAATTAATTTTGTTAAGACGAGTCTTTATGCCAAATTATTTGATCTTTCAATCCAAATTCAATGTTTAATACGCTCCCTGTTTACATTAAATATCCATTTCAAATAAAAAGAATGCCGTTTAGTGTCATAGTTATTTGTGAAAAGCAAAGTATAAATATAGTTTCACAGATTTTAACAATCATATGCATGCAATTTTATGGGTAGGGGATATTTTTATTTATTTTTATACAGTCTACCGCTGGAGGGGGGAGGTGCCAGCTCGGGTGTCATCCTCGTCACTGACCGAGGCTCAAAATTAAGCTGTCCGCCGCCAGTAGCCCTAGTGTTGATTTATAGAGCGACGTTAATAAAACTTTCACACTTTCATACAGATTACAGCTATTTCTGGTTTCCATTATTGATCGTTCGAATGCACAATTGCTTAAAATAGAATGTAGGCTAAAAGTTGCATTTTATAACATTTCATTTATTATTTGTGAAATTTTGGTTTTACATTGTTATTTGTTGGATATATTATTCTAAGCAGTGCCCTTTCTCTCTAGCATATAATCCAAAACGTGCGTTATTTTCTTTTATTTGAATCTTCCATTAATGCCGAATTAATTCTTTACAACTATGTGCCGAAATAAAAAAAAAAGAATATTTTAGGAAAATCTCATAAGTTTCAAAGAAATTATAAGATAAACAAACTACTTGAACCACATTATATTATAACCGCATAATTTTTTTTTATTAATGTTATTTCATTATTCGTTTTATCTAAATAAGAAAATTTTTCGAATTTTTATCTTATTCTCAAAAATGATTTTAAATAAAGACGCTTGTTTATAGTCTTAATAAATTTAAATATCAATATAAATAAGAATCATCTCACCATTAAGTACTTAGATACTGTTTCTTTTTCTTTCCCCCTTCCTTCCTTAGAACCGATTATCTAAACTTTTAAGTTATTTTAAATACGGCATTTATTTAATGATTTCTTCTAGATAAGTTAAATAAGTGTTAAATGGTGAAAATAAAATTGTGTTCAAACAAGATTGTCGTCTTTAGGACACAGGCGCGTCTAATTGATTACACCTGTTGCGCTATGAAGAAAATCTTTTGGTCTGCATACCGAATAAAATGGAACCATTCCAATCTATGTGGGAACAAATGCTTTTTTGTTCGTCGTTTGCTACAAATAATAGTATATTCACAATGCTTCGCTGTCTGGAAACTTTGGAATGCGTCCAGTTTAATAACAGGTTGCCCAATGATTTCTCCTACGGAATGGATAAGAAAACGTGCACGTGTCTGGGCACTTTCTTATTCCTTGAGAGAGAAAAAAGAAAGAAAAAAAAACCGAAGGAGGAGATCAAAACTTGCTTTGAGGCACGTTTTTATTTCGTCATATGCCAATACTTACAGTGCCTGAAAGCACAGTGAATCTTTATATATATATATATATATATATATATATATATATATATATCGAAAGTATTTGTAAAAAGTGACGGAAGGATATATTTTAACTATCTTTGGTCCTATATTACAGTGCTCCCCAACCTATTTATCGCCGCCGGCCGGTCAACGTATAATAATTTTACTGCGGACCACTAAAAGGGAGACATATTGATTATTTGTTTGAAATTTGATTTAATAATTTTAATTTAATTGTATTTGATCATGTCTTGTGAATAAAATACTATTCCTCCAAAAAAATTAATATAAAGTGATTTAACATGGAAAAAATATAAAGTAATTTCCACAAAATTTACACAAACCCGTGGGAAATTCACCACAGTAAATAAAATGGAAATAATTTAATGTTCCAATGGATGGAAACCACAGCTATAAAAAAAAGTATTAACATTCTCTAAAATGAATATATGTGTATTGTTGATTTTTAATATTGTTAAATCCTACAAATAATGTAATGAGTATGATAAATTGTTATATAATTACGTATGATTCGAATATTACACAGTTAAGCTATTTAGCGAAGTTTATCGATTTGCCACTAATGAAATGCTTTGACCGAAAACAGTATGTTTCTAATCCAACTGATTACTTTTTGTCCCTAATTTAATCATTTTCGGTGACGAATGCTGTTAAAATAGCCAATAATTTATTTTTGCGTGCTATTTGTTCAGCAGCAGTTTTGTTTAAGGCAATATGCATTAATTCTGGAATAGATGAATAATTAGGTTAATGAATATTATTGGCGTGTAATGATCCGAAGCGTTTTCATTTTATTAGAAAACAAGTTTTTTTTACGTTGCTCAAAGGAATGAATGATTGTGTGTAACTTCTTACGTATTATTTTGTACATTATAAATGTCTAAAGATATTAAAAGAAATAATTTTTTATGTATATAATTTAATAGCAGTAGATGAATAGTTTAAACGAACAGCCACGAATTTCTTTGCGTATCTCGTAATCACCAAAGAAAATTGTTGGGAGTGAGAAAGCTTTTTTAAGGCTGTTTTCGCCTTATTTGAGAGTTTGAACAAAATGTGTGTGTGTGAAGCACATTTTCAGACAGAAAAATTTCTCTATTTATATGAAAATTTGTAACATTGCAACTCATACATTTATTTATAATTTTGCGTTTTTAGAATTTCAAGATATTCCGTAAATAATTAATTTTTTTCTTTTAACATGAAAAAGCATAGCTTATTTAGCATTACGGTATAGAAGAAAAAATATGTCAACTAAGATAAAAATGAGTAATATGATAAAATAAATGTTTTTCTATAGGACAGTGAAGCCATAATATAATTTTAATGTTTGAATATTTCCTTATCTGAAAAATATTTCGAATCGGGTTCTATTCTTTAATGTACTGAAGAAAGCCTTAAGTTAACGTCAAGGATTAGAGAGTGAAGTAGTACTCTCTCTCTCTAATTCATGTACTGCCCTCATTATATAACTATCCATTGAGCAATGAAACCTCGTCACTTTCGGTTCATAACTTAAATTAATTAACTTTATTTAATTCATTACAATATATGTTGATTGTAGCCTTGGGAATAAATAAAAATACTGATCTAACAGTATTAAAAATGATGCATAATATTAATAATAGTCATATTCAAAACGGTTATTAAGATTCTTACACCATCCTGAGCCATTTTAATATGATACAGATATTTGTCCTCTAATCCTGAGGGCTTTATATCGTTCTTTTCAGTAGGCGGCTTTGATCGATGCCTTTCTAGCTCCCGAGACTTGAAGGGAAAATCTTCGCTCATTAGCTCGCGCTTTTATGATCTCCGTGAAGAGTGACCCGCTGAAACTTCCCAGGGGTGTATGTTATCCATCGAACGATCTCCAGCATTGTTCCGTAGAATTTGAATAAAAGGTGTGAGTGCAAATCCCCAGAGCTTCCTTGAAAGGCTGCGCCCCTGTGTGTTTCCTCTTTTGTTTTGGAAAGAGTGGCTGCTTGGAAACCATAAAGCAACCCCTGAACTGCTTGTATATGGGGCGTACTTGATTAATGAAGC
The DNA here is from genome assembly GCA_019973955.1 of Trichonephila inaurata madagascariensis. NCBI lineage: Eukaryota > Metazoa > Arthropoda > Arachnida > Araneae > Nephilidae > Trichonephila > Trichonephila inaurata. The sequence continues at coordinate 246,814 of BMAV01003335.1, read as the reverse complement.
GTAATCCGCCCTTTTTAAGTATATTATATGCTTGGCGCATTCATATAAAGGAACACAAGTTGGAAAGCTCTGCGTTGCATACTTCATTTGTACATTTAAATACTTTTCTGTGTCTAAAACACTTAATTTTAGTCTTATTCAGTGTTGTAACTCCATATATTTAATTCTCTTAACACCTGTTTTTATGGAATTCTTCATTAACTTATGGGGAGCGGAGTGGGCAAAGGTTCTCCTAATTTTATCAAAATTATTTCTTTTTGGAAATTGAATTTTTGTGGTATTAAAGATAGCGTCACACTCTCTCTGGAATCCCTTTCACAAATTGAATTAACATCTATTATTGCTATATTTGAATTTAAATGACCTTATTAAATGGCGAGCATATACTGGTTTCCATAAGTTCCGATCCTTCATAAGATTTTGAATCAACTTTTATACTAGAAAATATTCTACAAAAATAAATATATTATCAGATCTATAATTTCCCCTGGTCTATAATTTATTTAACCTTATGAATAATACGGTCTGGTGAAAATATTGATTTTGAATTTAGATATCAAAGTATAAAGTAACTGCTTAAAGGCCCATTTTTCACGTTCCTAACCATTTTTATTTGTACTGCATTTGAAGAACTACTAGTGCTAAAATATACATTGACATATTAGAAAATGCGTTTTTCAACGTAGTATCCGTATTTCTATCTTCGTCATAGATAATAAAAGGTCACGGTAGCCAAGGTCAGGAACTCGTGGTCGGCGTGTCACAAGTTCGAGCCCTAGTACCACTGAAGACTCGCCGTGGGGAGGGTGTAATGCCCGTTAAATCTGTAGTGGCTCAAACGTCCTCCCTAGGCATGGTGTGGTAGTTTGGAAAGGGGGTGTCAGTTCAGGTGTTGTCCTTGTTATTTTACTGTGGTTCGAAATTGCGAGGTCCGTCGCAATGAGTCCTCGTATTGCTTTATAGTGCGTCGTTAATGAACACTCACTTACTCACCTTTGCACATAACCACACTGCATTATACTGGTGTTACTTAATGTTTTTCGCATTTATCCCAGATCCCCATCGAAATTCTTTTCTTTTAAATTCTTATTTGGTGCAGGTGGAGCCAGTGAAACGTAAATGAATCCGCCATCCTTCCGGAAATGATTTATTTAAACCGCCCCGAACACATTGGCCTTTTCTTCATTCTTATTTGTTTTGTTGTTCGGAGAAATTCTCGCGCTTGCCCCTTTTATCATCCTCTCAAATGAATAAGAGAAAAGCTCCGGTATGCGAAAGGATAAGATTGCATCCTGCCATTTCACAAAGCTCCGTGAGAAATGACGTTGCCGGAGGTGGCTCCTGAGCAAGATCTATGTTCGGTAACGATTGCTGGATTTAGGAACTCGGGTTCCTAATGATCTATCAGGCAGGAGTTAAAAAATAAATGAATGCTAAAATATATTCATTATTGAGAGAAAAACCCTTGCTCTCGCGTCCAGTATTATACCGTGTTGATCATTTGCAGTGTATATTCGTCTTGTCGATTACTGATTATTTTCTTATTAATGGTCTTTATGTAATTTTTAGTTCCTTCTTTTAATTATGAAGATCATAAAACTGAAGATATATACAGAGAGATTAATTGATTTTTCTAGTTAAAAATTATTTTTACGCGGGGGGGCGGGGGGGGGGGGGGGGGGGGGGGGGGGGGGGGAGGGG
>BMAV01003335.1:230206-244713 GCA_019973955.1 Trichonephila inaurata madagascariensis | reverse complement strand
AGATTAATTGATTTTTCTAGTTAAAAATTATTTTTACTCCCCCCCCCCTTTATTATTTTTCATTGATAAACATTCAAATATTTTCGTTTAAAAAAATGGATATGAGTGAACTACTTCTTTGCTTATAAAAAATGTTTCACGTAATTCGGATTCATTTAAAGTGATACTTTCAAGAAACCAATTAATAGTTCTATAGCCAAGACTGAAAAATAAAACAAGCAATGGAGTACTGCATTGCATCTTTAATGCGCGACCTTTGTACAATAATGACCATCGCGAGAGAGTCAATTCTAATAAATACTTTTGGCAAGAGTCCACTTGGTCGAGTGAGATTGATGATACCAAGGCACTTAAAAGGAAGTAACGAAAGGCTTCGCGACCTGTGGCTTCTGCTCACACTCGTATTCCAAAATCATCTGGGACGTTTGGATCTATATATTTTCGTTATTTCACATGGGGGGAAGTACTAAACAAACTGTCAACTTGTTACATCAAGCTATATATATATATATTAATATTTCTATAAATAAAAATATGATTCGGATATTGTTTGACTTGTACCAACTCTGCTTAAGAATTGTTACAATTCATAAAAAATATTAGATAAAAATCTTTATCCTGGTGTTTTAACTAAAATGTACACATTCGCGCGTTTTGTAATTGTTAGGTACCTTTGTAAGGAAGAGCTTATACTAAGAATTTACATTCCTGCAATACTTATAGCTTCTGGAAAAAGTATTGTTTTCATTTAAAAATAATTTTTTAATTGATCAATTCGACATGAAAACATTTATATTTACTTTTCGTTATTTGAAATTATGTAACAATATAATAAAATATTGTTTTAATGCTTATAATTTTTTTATCCAGTTCTGTCTATGGCCGTTTTGGCCATTTTCCACTGAAGTCAATGGTCTTTTTGTTATATTCTTACGCTGCATCAGCCCTTACAAAATCAGACTGTGCTTTACAGAACTTATAAACACTCAATGTTTTACAATTTTCCTCAAGTAAGGAAGTTTAATGAGCATTTTACGACTTGGAACTCTTTACAAGAGGTACACTTTCAGACTAAAATGTTTATCAGTTTGTAAGTATTTCATCGAGATTGCCGAGAAATGGCAAGAATCCACTTTCGTCTCGTCCACGAAATTGTTTGAGCGAATTTCATCACCTGAGTTGGAACTCCTTTCATTAGGGCTGCCGGCCGTTTTGTTATCCTCCAGATTGGAGAGGGCTTATTGATTGCTGAGTGGAATCTTGGGCACTCCAGGGACACTCATCATTGCCGAATTCCCACCGGTCATTTATTTGCCGAAATTAGTGTTCTCAACTTCCTTTTTGTCGTGTCTTACAGTTCTTTTTCTTTTAATACTTGAAGCCACCTGGTTTGAGAAACTTTACAATTGTGTATATATATAATACTGCATTCGAAAGTTTCTATTTTTAACTTATACCAGTACATTATTTTTTCTTTGGTGTTTGATTGCAACTTACTTATTTATTTGCTTGGGAGGATCAAGTCCACTCAATAAGTCTCGAGCTAAGATTACGACTTGACTGTTTTTTCAATTTTTTTTCTAGTTAAATAATTTATTTTTGTCTCAAAATTTCGCAAGTTATGTTATATTGTTAAACAAATGCCAAACCATTGACCATGAGATCATTAGGTCGACGGCAGTCACCGTAGCAGACTTAGCTCTACCCAGGGTGTACCACGAGGAGGCCGGCCTCATTACACCCTTCACAAGTTATATGAATATAGCTAAGAATGGCTCATTGATTTGATCGAATTGCCGCCGTTTCATGAAATGCTGTTGTTGATCTAATAGTTAAGATCACGAGTTTCGTAGTCTGGGATGTTCAAATATTGATTCCACCTAATTCTATCATGCAGATTGGAGAGAGGGGATTGTCATATAAAATGGAATTATATGTTAACAGTCCTCACATGAAATGTAATACCGAAGCTTTAAAAAAATTGAAGTTATAATTTTCTCTCTCTCTCAAGTGCCGTCATCGTCATATGCAGTTGGTCGTGTTTCATGTTAGTGAAATGTTACTTTCATTCAAATCAAAGCAATCTCTTCAACAGAAATCATTTTTAAAAAGTATATATCAAAAATAATAAATCGATAATCGCTGTTTAAATCGATTATTCTATACTGATAGATATACCTTGTAAATGATTTGGGGGAAATTATTTTTTATGTAAGACATAAATTTAACAGTGAATATACCTTGTCTTAAAACCGATTCATTATGTGACGTATTAATTTCAAAGGACATCATGTTTGTAGTATCGCAGAATTTACTAATAGATGTAATTCAAATTGTTCATTTATTAATGCAAATTGGAAAATCAGAATAAATGGATAAAAGAGTGCCAGTTCAGCTTTCATCCTCGTCTTCTCTCTGTGAATCAAAACTATCTGAAACAAAGAATCCATCATCAATATCTCATAATGTAGCTGTTGCGCAATGTGAGCTAAAAGCAAACTTTACATATGAAAAGTATTTTTCGAATGTATTCTTTCATTTCTTTGTTGAAAATATATTGTTAAATGAATCTAAAAATGGGATTTCCCCCTCGTTTCTTAATGAGCCTATAGAATGAATAATTTAGGAGGGGTGTCAAAAACAGGATATTGCCTGTGGTTGAATGGGGCCCTTGGCCCACTGCCACCTCCTCAGACAAATGATGCCTTCCTTCCATCCGTATGGAAGCATGCCGAAGTGGTGACACAATCCAGATAGCACCTTTTGGCACCGGCGTTGCTTAGCGACTGAAGAGGGAAAGTGCTGCAGATCATCGGAAAGAAAGGGAACTTTTTTTATGCTTCCTCCTCCTCTTACCTTGCTTCGTGTTTGCATTCATCACTCACTTACATAATCAGTCCTCGAACATTGCTCAATAGTATACGGAAGCGTCATTATGTCTATTGGTATAGGAATTCCTGCTGTGAATAATGATGACCTGACAATTGAAATAACGAAACATTTTCAATCTATCTAGATTTATTTACTATTGAAATATACTATAAAATTTAGTCAATTTGTTCGTCATCTTTTTTATAAAAACACAGGAAGTGATTTTTAGTTAAGTACTATTGAACATGCAAATTTTAGAACAAGTATATAAAGATTTTCGGTTTTTTTATAATAAGATTTGAATAACGATATGTCATTAATTTCTTATTTATGAGTCCTTGTTCTCTATCTAATTGCTGCTGCATTTTTCGTGTTCTTGTTTTTGTGACATCTTCTGTTGCACGTGATACTTCTCAACCTATAGAAAATTTCTCAATTTCATCGAGATTTTGAGAGGAAAATGAATTTCATTTCGTTAGCAGAAAGATCATGCATTCAATTTAAATCTTTGTGTACGCTTCGTAAGTAAATTAACTATTTGTTACACAGGATGTATGTTAACATTTTAAAGTATCCTCATTTTAATGGCATGATTATTAATTTGAAATATTATATTGAATATTATATATATTGCATAGCTTTCTAGAACTTAAATTAATGTAGTTAAAGCATTATGTATGTAACCTTAAAATGAAACTAGTTTTTTTCTTGTAGCGATTTATTAATGTCTTTTTCTGGAAAGATTTTCTGGAGGACTCGTGCCTTGCCTGCTCTTTAGATCTTAACTAGTGCCTTTTATTTGTTTTTACTCACTGATTGCAAAATTATAAAACATTTTATTAATTTGTTAGTATATATTTTTATGCAAAACAAAACAAAAAAATATATATTTCATTAATTTCTCGAAATTTTATTCACTTTAAGAACAAAACTGCCCTGTTTTTCTGTTTTGAAATTAAGGTTATATATCCTGTTCATAAATTTCTTTTTATTATGGTTGAACACTTATTCCGTTGTATGGACTCTAAAATATTTTAATATTTTGCTTTTATGGTTGGAAATAGTTTCTCTCCTTTCAGTAACAATTTTTCAATTGTATGTTTCATTCTTGAAAGTTCTCATATTTGTTCCGTGAGACTCAGTACAATTAAGGGGAAGAGTAAAAATATTTCTGAAGTGCATATATACGAAAACAAAAAAAGTCGGCTTTTTATCAAGCCTTATTCATTTCTCTTTTGGTATTTGCGCTGAGCGTCTATTTTAACTTGAAGGCCCCGTGTGCATGGATTTGGCCCATCTGCCGCGTACACTATTTCGAGAGCCTTTTCACCCGGCATTGTGGGGTGGAACTGAAAAGAACAGAAAGAGACTCATCCGCGAGGGAGCGAAGCTTTAATTTTAACGAATTGCAGTAATGAGGGTTTAAGTTTTCTTTTTTTTTAATCACCTGTATATATAATGTCCATGCAAATTCAAACATCAAACTCATGAAGTACTTAAAAAAGAAAGGTATATGTAGCATTGACTTAAGTTAATGAAATACTGTACTAAAGAGTAATTTCCTAAATCTGTAAAATTATGTATTTCAATAATAAATTTTTAAGAAACTCAATTTTTAAATGTCTTATTTTACAAAACGCAGTGTTCTTTCGGATGACACGTGACGATTAGAATTTCAAGTTCTCCTCGTAATACCTTTGTCCCTTGGATATTATAACGAAGAACTTTTTCTAGTTTAAACAAAAGGTTATTCTTAAAAATTAAATTATTTTTACTCATCCAATGTTTTAGGCTATATGTTATTAATAGTATCATGTATAGTTACATGTTTTTTTTACACTTGTTACTTTTTTAATTCTACTTTATTGTTAAAGAGAGAAGGCTATAGAATATTTAAGAGTGAAGTTACACTTCTAAGTTGTGCTTCAAAATCATGAACCAACAAATTAAGTATTTCTCTTAGTCCTAGAATTAGTTCGTTTAAAATGTCGCTATGTTTTTTGGAACAAAAATATGTAGAAATAGTATTAAATCCTTTAGTGCAGTATTTTAGTATGTGAAGATTTATTTCGAAGATTTTTCCAAATTATTTGACTTCCGTATATCAAAAACTGAGTTAATCTTTATAAATAAATTTTTTTTGTTACTAGTTGTAAAACGTTGAGACGATCTTCAAAAGTGTTGCTCAACTTTAATACTTAGGAAACGAATATTTTCAAATACTTCGTTGTTCTTTGGTGTAGTAATTTGCTACAACAAAGACACAAAGTGTTTTGTAAAGATGTTTCCAGGAATCTCGGAAGCAGCCACCGGAAAATATACTACGTAAGGTACTCGTTCTTTATGACTGCAGAATCTATTTTTACAATGGCATCCCGTTATGTCTACACTCTCGTCTTAAACTGGGTCTTTTTTTCTTTCTGAAATTGGCCGATCCTTATTTACTATATTCCCTATCCTTTAATAGCGGTCTGTAGTTCCGGAAATGTTTTGGAGGGAGATACACATTCATGTTAAAATAGAATGGACGCCGACAAGAATCCAGGTCGTCCTTTATCGTCGCCAAAAGGGATTCGGGTAAGAATGTAGAAAGGATTTTATCGAGCAGAAAGATTAAACATTTTTATAGTCGGCTTCAGAAAGAGGAAAACAGTGGGGGGTTTTATATGCACAGACAGAGCGCCCGCTGCGTTTTATGGAACTTGAGTACTGTGTGTGTTGTTGTTGTTTCCCCTTGTTCGCATTAATAAGATCGCACTCTGAACAGTTCTTGGTGTTTTGACTTTCTTTTTACTAGAAAAAGAGAATTTTTGCATAATGTTATAGTTTTGTGCCTTTATGGTACCATTCCATGATCATGTATATGATAAAAAAGCTATGCATATAAATGAAGAAATATACACGCTCTTCTTATTTAAGTGTAAATTGATGGAATATTATTTCTAATTTTAAAGTAGTCTTTTCTGTAAGAAAATTATTTCAGGTTAAATGTTATTTGCAGCTTCTTGAAAGAAATTGTAAACAGTGATGATCCATGTGTTTAATGAAATAATTGTATTCGCATGTTAAAAATTAGTTATTGTTAAATTTAATACTGATATATTTTTAAATATAATATCGGCATATTATAAATATCACTATTAATAATCATTATAACATTTATTTACATTATTAAACTTTGTATTTTTTGTTGTTGTTGAATACAAAAAATCCCGAGAATTTTTCTTCACATAAATGAAACGAATCTCTATAATAAACAAAATGTCTTTAAATAAAAAAATATTCAGTAGCCAAAGTAACAAAATTATCTTTTTAATGTGGAATTGACTGATTCATGACCAGCGTAGAACAACCGAACTAAATGTTAACATGGCTGGCTTTTCACCGATCGAATCGTCTTTGCTGGGAAACCAGTTTTACAGTTTCGCGGCAACAGAAGATATCGACATTCGCTTTCTCCATCCAATGACGAATGCTATCCATTGTTAATTTATGAATGGATCGCGCTCTATTTGCATTTCGGTTTCTCTAATAGTTATGCAACCTTCTGCATCAGAAGGTCTTGGGTCGCATGCTAAACTTGGAACAGAAAGCATTGTTCTCTTTCATTGTCATTATCTCAGCGGAAGGAAAGGGGGAAGAAATTTAGGTTTGGGTAGACCCGGTGTCTTTTGACCGTGTAACACAGAATCTTGGGAAACGCGGGTGCTTTGACCCTTCGCCATTTTACCTGGCGACATCTGTTTGCTTTTTTTCCCTCCAAGAGCGCATTCTATTTTATTGCTGTTTACCATTGTTTCTAAATTGGAGTGCGTGGCGCGAGCCAAGTTGGCGTAGATTGGCGTCCCTCCAAAGGAGGGGGGAGAACATTCCTCGGCTATCGTGGGAGGTATCAGGTTCTTCAAGAAGGTGTTTAACAGAGTTAACTTTTTTTTTTCCTTTTCTTTCTTCTTTTTTTCCCTCTCTTTCTATATTTTTTACATGTGTTTTAGAATCCAACCTATTGTTAAAATTATCCAACGTGGTACAGTTCTTTTTCCTTTTTTTTCTCCTCTTTTTTTCGTAAATAGAAGATTTTGCTATAAAAGGAATAGTAGGTTATATGAAAATAGTAAAACTTAGCTTTTGCGTAATAGTTTTTTGCTAGAACATGAATTTAATTCTAAACACAAACTTCTAAAGAATTTCGACGTTCTTTTTATGTTCTGTTTGCGATATATATATATCAAACGAGTTGACTTAGCATTTATGTTGCTATCTCTCTGAAGCAGCTGTCTCAAAATCTGTATTTTGGTCTACTAATTTATAATACAAAGCTTTGGCTTGCACCCATACCTGTCATAACTGACAAGACTTATTTTTCTTAAGAGAAGGATAAGATTTGTGCAGAGTGATACACACAGGATTTTTTTTCAGGCTGACAATTCTTCTAATTTCCTCTGTTGCTACTGCATTCATTCTTAAACTTCCTAGTTTCACCTGCTAATGAATTAGTAATAATTAACATTTTCATATATTTGTGACATTAAATTACTACTAATATATTTTACCCTTTTAGCATTTAATAGATTTGTTTATTTTTTAAATTAAGTCATTTGAACTTATTTTTACATTTGTTGTTGCATTGCACTTGAAACCATTTTAAATTGTTATTTTAATATACATGTTGTCAACACTTCTAGAGCTTGTATTTCTGTCTTTTCCTTATAAGTTTCAAGTTAGTATTTCATACAATTTACTAGGACTGTATAAAAATCCTGGAAAATCACTGAAACGAAAATCTTTTCCTGTATCATTCGAAAATGGTGACTAATTTCCTCTTAGCGCCATCTTTTATTCAATACTTTTTCCTAATAATCAGATCTGAAACATTTTGCGAACTAACTATAAATAAGAATTACCATTTCCAAAAACAATATTTTTTCACTCATAATAATAATAATCATAAGTTTTTCACTCACAAAAATAATATTTCACTCATTAATGTAATCTTGTTTCATTTCATTCGTCAAGTTACTCTCTAATTCTTAATAAGAACGCTTACAGTTAAATTCAAATGATATTTCGTTAATTGTCTTAAATGTATTAAGGACGCCGTTTGGAAAAGCTGATCGTCATAGAACATTTGCTGCTTTCAATTAAATGGGCCTTGGAAACAAATTACGGTTGGGGAGTGATACTGATACTAAATTATTTAGAACAAGTCAGTTCATATTAGATAAATACGCAAGACCTTTGGTGGTTTTTGTAGTGTTGCAATATATGTCGCAGGAAGTTATGTTAAGAATGATGACGTATTTGAGAGATGATAAGTTTCGTTGATTTCGCTTAAGTAATCCATCTTTTAAAATTTTTTTTTATCTTATTTATATTTGCATTCTGACTTCAAAATAAGCGTATGTGTATTTTCTTTTGGTGACGGAAAGATTGTTTCTATTGTTCCATTTATAAAGCTCCAAAGGTAATCGAACGTAATATTGTTTAGAAATCGATATTATATACCGAATTCGTTTAAATAATTGTAAACTGTATTCTTTTTAATTCAGAATAAAAAGATCTCGAAATCAAAATTCAAGTAATACTGAATTTTCTTTTGACTCTAAAATTCTAAAACTTAAATAGTTTTATTTTTAAGACATTTCATTTTTTTTTTTTTTTTTTTTTTAAGAATATGCTTAGTTTCTTACTCTCACTGATTTTAATCAGTGCTCTATTGACATGAATATACATTTTCAGGTACATTTATTATTTGTTATGCTTTGTGTTCTTTTACTTTTTTTTATTTCGTATAATTTATTTCTGCATAACGACAAAAAACCAATTATAGGGATAAAGAGTTAACGTCAATAACATATTCACATTTCATTCAATGTGGTGGTTATCCTGTTAAAAACTTAGCTTATACCAAAAGGATTGACTGCTATGGATATCAGAATCTTCCAATTTTCCCTACCGTTCGATAGCAATCCCCCGCCCTATGAAACGTGTGACCCAGATTCCGGGGTTCAATATCCGGCATGGTGGTTCGTCAGCATATCAGAGGGGGAGGGGGCGTCTGGGTCGTCTCTGTGAATAGAAAATACCGTCGCGGCCGTTTCTGTTGCATAGAATATAACAGCGGTCGTGTGACGTAAGTTAACGCCGTCTACCTTAGGTAATGAAACATCCTCTCGTCCTTGGTCTACTATGCCATTTATGCATTTATTTCTCTTTTTATTTCATCTTTTTTTCCTATCAAAAGCTCTCTCGAGTCTGGTAATTTACTGTACTATTCACGTGGTGTAATGGCGCGGTTTGAATGCCGTAAAAAATTGCGAATTTGATCATTCTCAATCCGTCGTCAGTATTTTCTTTCCCCCTTTCTAAATTACGTTACGTTACGATGCTACAATAAGTTGTTACATTTCGCAATCTTATCCAACAGATATAAAAAGAAGAGAAATATATGTTGCGAAACAATTTTTGTCTATTGAATGCTGTCTCTATTCCATTATATCAAACTGATCAAGATTTTATATCGAAGTGTATGTGTTAAAAAAAATAATCAAAAAATAAGCTTAGTGTTATGTTAATAAATAAAATTAATTAAAAGTCTAAAAATATTAAATTCGTATTTATCTTCTCTTTTAATTAATATTAAGTCTTGAAACCCACTTTAATGATGTATGGTAGAGAAAGGATTCTGTTGGCATATGTAATATCCATTCATAATTTTCATTTCATTTCACTTAAAAGGCCTTTCAGTTTACTAATTGTGTCCGAAATCCTAATAAGAAGGTTAAATGGAAGAAAAAAATTGTTCTTTTAATGTAAAGTTCATCAAACGGCTTTTTTCACTTAATTACGTAAAAACAATTCAAATTTGATGACTGTGGAGTTTTTAAATTCCCGTTAAACAAACATTTTTTAATTTTTTTATTTTATCGTTCACAAATAATACTTAATCTTGCCGCAGTGCCGCTGAATTCGCATTGTCGTGTTTCACAAACATACAATATGGGCATAGAATTCCATTTCATTTTCACCACATGAAAAATAATATTATTGGTGCGATTTTTTCTCTCATATTATAAGTATCTACGAAAGATATTTAATGAACCATTTCAATCTCATACGATAGAAATCCTAAACCTTTAAAAGATCTGTGATCTGAATTACCTGCAATGCATTCGCATTCATCTGGCAAACTATGCAATTGTGAAGGTTTGTTGTGTCTATGTAGGCGTCTCAGAAAGCTTACACTTAGCAAACATTTTTTGAAAGTGTTTTTTTATTTTAAATATTTCGCATGTTATAAATAAAACTCTATTTTATTCCTCATATTCCTCCGCCTTCTTCTTATAAAACTATTATTATCTTGAAAATGATTTTTTGTTCCTCTTTGTATTTTGCTAGTCTGCACATGTGGTTTTAAAGAAAGTCTGAAATGTACGTATATATGATTTCAGCTCTTTTTATTTGAAAATTTCTTTACAATGCCTCCTATTCTTGATTTTTTTTTAAAAAAAACTTATCGCATGACGAATTGCGTAAAATTCTAAAGCACGAGACTGCTATTTATCCTTACGTTTGCATATCTCGTGAAGGTCACTTTTATTCAATTTTATTCTGAAGACTCTTTTCAAGTATCTGGAATATCTTGTGATGTTGATCTTTTTGATGTAACGTTTTCAAAGTATCTCTTACTGTAACTATGTCACTTCCTCATAGTTTAGAAAAGAAGAAATGTTTTATTACCACTTTTAAAATGCCTAGAAAACAATCTAGCGAAGAAACCGTCAGTTCGCGTTATCGCGGGTTTCGAAAACAAAAAAGATGTGTGAATAATGAAAAAACTGGGTTTATGAAAATTCTGCAGGAAGTGAAGGAGATAAAATCATTGTACACAAAATTCGAGGAGCCGTGATAGCCCAATAATTATAAAGCAACCCTCGTCTCTGTCGTCGTGTGAGATCCTGAATCTGCAAAAATCGTCTCGCGAAATAATATAGGCTTATGCATGTTAAATTTAAATAGATACCAAATTCCTCACATGGAGTAGTGTGAAAATTTGGGAAAGATGGGACCAGTTCAGGTGTCGTCCTCGTCGCTTGAGTGGAGTTCGAAATTATGAGATGTTATCATTAGTCGCATAATTATAGATCGTAATTAATCAAATCAACCAATTATGTTATGCAGTGGTGTAGCTACCGCCGTAATGGCTCGAGGCTCCCAAGCTACAGGGGCCCCGACATGTGTAAGCAAAAATCGTAGAATGTTAAGAGGTCCCGAAAAAGAGCCCCCATAGAATTTTGATACAGGGCCCATTCAGGACTAATTCCGCTAGTGATATTATGTATAGTTAACAAACCGTTATCTTAGTGGAATATTAGCAATTAGACAGAATCTCGAAATTTAGATAAGAAAATCATCATTAGATCGACTATTACCTGATTTTTAGAAAAAAATTATTTTGTCGCTACTTTTTGTGCGATAAGAGTCCATTGGTAGGAGAGAATAGAGCTCTCTGAAATCCCAGAAGCCACGCGTCGGGATTGGGAGGGCTTCCTGCCGAGTGTATCCTCATCACAACTTGTTTCGAAAATAGTCGGTTGCCATGTCTCTACTTTGTTCTGCCGTGTCCCTTGCAGTCTGCCGGTAGCGAGGCTGAACTTCAAGGTCCCACTTGTCTTGATTCTTTCGAGTCTCATTCAATCCAGAAGCAACCGTGCGTCTGGGAACACTGGGGTAAGTGTGCGTTTCATTTGCATGTGTCTGGGATGACGCTTGTGATTTGAAATACTGTTTTGCCACCTGTCGTTGTTCGTTGTGGAATGCACATGGAGATGGTCGAAGTCGATCTGCATTGTTTTATTTGTACATGCTGGCATAAGATTTACCAAAAAAAGCAAAATTCCTAAGGAAATGGTTGGTATTTACTTTAATATATAGAATGTTATTCGTCATACACTACTATACTGTCGAAATATCTTACTCTGATTAATAACTGCACTTAACTATAAAAACAATTATATATTAGAATGTGATAGTACATTTCTCACGTATTAAAGGAAAATTAGTTTACTGAGATGCATTTATGACTTTCAGTATGGATTTCATAGAATGCAAAATGGTTTAGAGGGGATGATGTATACAATTTAATTGGGAGAAGGGATTCCAGTGAGGTAGCGTCAGATTGCTTCCTACAATTTATTTTGTTCAATCACTGTAAACATTTATTTATCTGATCGGTAATAGCTACTATTATTATTACTTTTATGAGATTTTGAATATGTGTTTTGGTCATCGGAGGTATACTTATTACACGTTTCCCTACTTTTAAAGAATCTCGTGCTTAGATTTTGTCTCTTAACTGTTCGCTTGTATTATGATTCGTTGGCGTGGCATTAACGGAATATGAGAGAATTAAAATATGAGTTTACATTCAGATTTATTAATCATTACTTCATAGATAATTATGATTCAATTATTATGTAATATACTTCAAATTAAAAAGTGTGATTTGGATTATTAGTGTGTAATCCCATTTCTTTAAAATCCGTTAGACACAAATAATTCCTCCTTTCCCCTTTTTTAAAAAAAATAAACGTAAGTGGTTTTTATTAAAAAATTTTAAATTCTCGTTAACTTAAATTAATCGCATTGCAGTATGGTTTTCATATTTAATGAAATGTTTTGTAAATGTAAACATATTTTAAATAAGAACCTTTTTTTCATGCCAGAATGCGATTCTTTACACATGAGCACTAACGCTTCAATTTTTTTCTTCTGTGTTCAACTACCAACCGTCAACGTATGGAGTGAAGTATTCTGAAGGAAGCCATACTGTTTCTAATGGCTATAATGGTGACATTAATGATAGGTCACGCAAGGGAGATGTTTAGCCGAGCGATATTTCTGGTGTAGGGCGGTGTGTACATTTTCCCCCCACGGCCCTAATGGTTTCCGCGTCCTCCAAAATACTGACCAGACTGGTTTTGAGAAAATTATTCTCTCCACGATAACTTCTGTCTGGAGCGATGCTAGGAAAAAATACTACATGGCTTTAATTTCGGTATAATATTGGATAAATAATATTTTTGAATGTATCATTTGTAAAAATATTATTTTATATTTCATTAAACAAAAACAAAAAAAAAGATTTTTCTTTTTAATTATCTCTTTTTTTCGCTATTTTTTTTTAAATACACGAGTAACATTTGAACATAACATGCAATTAGAAATACATAAAAGATCTATGTCACTAAAATTCCTTGTAATATAAAATAACTTTTTATGGAAAATGTGCTTTGTTTTCTAATCCACATATGAATTGTATAAATTCACAAATAACATTCTGAAAAAGCAATCAGCTATTTATTGTAGAACACAAATTGAATTTAATCCTCATTATTTTAACTACTGTGATTCGTTTGTTATAATTTGTATTCTGCTCACCGTTATTTAAAATTATGTAGGTACAGTAGATGTGTATTTATATTTATTCATTGTTATATTAAATTCAAATATTGCGCAACATTGGGGGTTTTTTTTTAAGTTGACGCTAAAAAAACGCTATATTATCGTATTTAATTTAAGTAGAATATTAGATATATTTTTATATTATAATCAGTAATTATATTTTTATTTTATGTTCTGTACGCATTTTGCCTTGTTAAAAATAGACATTGTTTTCTTCATGAATGGAATCTTTTTTTCAAGATAATGTCCGTATTTTCTCTTTATGCTTGTATGAATTACATATTACTTATTTGAAAAGTTAGTAAAATATTATTTTAATGAACTGTTCTTAGTAACACTTTTTTTGTTTGTTTTGTTCGGAACAATTTTTTTAAATCAGGATCTTTTATAAATTGAAGCCAATATTTAATGACATCATAGGTAAACTGTGGTTAGACTTTGTGTTAAAAATGGGTTCATTTTAAACACATAAAAAATATTGGGAACATGTTTCTAAATTTTCTTTTACTAGTGAAGTAAGATACTGAAGGAGAAAAATTCAATTCTTATGTAATTAATGTTTCATTTCCTCCCAATCGGGATAACATGGTAAAAATAAAATTTATCGTTTCAGCTATCTTCCAAAAGTCTATAAATTTCCCTTCCCTGGCAAATTAAAGCCGATTTCATATTTTAAGTGTTGCTTCTTCTCCGACTTCACGAGTGACCGAGTAAAAGTTAAATCATTGCATTGAAAAAAAGGTTTCCTCTCCCTCCTCCCTCTTTTTATCTCATTGAAAAATGTAAACAAGTCGTTCGATAACACAGCTCCAAAGAAAAGTGTTTGTTCAACTTTTGAAATCTTGTTTCCCTCTTCCTTCTCTTTTTTTCTTTTCTCCACTTTTCCTTTTCCCCTTCACGGCATGCAAAAAAAAACCGTAAGCGCTATTTCTTTTTTTCGCCGCTCCGTTTTCTGACGTCACGTAGCGATCACGTGTCCAGCCCGTGACGATTAATGGATGGACGGTTTAACGCACTGAGGAAATGGAATAGAAGGATGATAAATGTTAAGTTCTTTCAGCGCTTCGTATCGGAGATGTAGCTTTTTCAAATCAGTAGTTGTACTATTTATGTCACATGAAGAATCTCATTTTTCCCCATTAGTAGACGCGGAAGCTTACAAATTATTTTTCTAA
>BMAV01003335.1:186952-229806 GCA_019973955.1 Trichonephila inaurata madagascariensis | reverse complement strand
CGCATGTTGGAGCCCCTGTAACGCTGGGCCCCCATATCATTGATACGGCTGTAGCTACGCCCCTGCCATGTGCATATTCTCTGGATCAGGATTTCACAAACTTCTCATCGCCGCGGACTGGTCAACGTTTGATAATTTTACCGGGGCCCGCCCGAGGGGGAGGGAAGAAGTTGATTGTTTGTTCTAATTTAATAATTTTAATTCGATTGTATTCAAATATCCCTTCAGAATAAAATACAGTTTTTCCGAAAAATGAATATAAATTTATTTCCATGGAAAGTCACATATACCTGAGAGAAAACACCTCAATAAATAAAATGGAAATTATTTAAAGTTCCTTAGGCTGCCTGGTACCTTCTGATCTACAGACCGGTGCTTTTATATGATGTGTCTCATATCAAAATTTTATTTGGGCTCAAGACTGCAATTTTCAACAGTGTATTGATCTTCATAAATATCTAATTTTTCTTACGCTATTCACTATCGTTTCGCAAATTATAATATAAACAAATGATACCTTCAAATTGAATTTTTGAAATATTATGTGAGATTGATCGGTTTAAAGGTGATCATTAAAAAAATTTTAATTTGTGATATAACATTTCCGAGAATTTCGTTTTTAAAGTACTTGAACAAGCATGCTGTTTTCCCACTAATGATATGGTCGTTCCAATTTTTCCAAAATTTTTCGTACGAAATACTGAAGAACCAACGCCGTCTGGACACAGATATTGAATATTAATGGAGCTTATTTAAAATTTTTAGAATAAGATTTAAGATTTTTCGAAGTTTTTTCAATCTTTTGATATTTTATTGATAACAAAGCTTCCTTAGGTTTATTTGATAGATGTGTGATATAAATGTGAAGTATAGCTCTATACATTCTATAAAAGAAATTTTGCTGTAAAATTTCGGTATCTAAGAATTTTTCACTCGCATTTTCTACATATCAGACAATAGCCGAGTACATTAACCCCATTAACGGGATGTTGAAATTTAGATTGGCCGCCAAAGCTCGTACATTTAAAGCGTTTAGTGGTTTAAAAAGTGGATTGACTTAATTTTTATGATTTATTTTATGAATATGCGCTTCTTGCTCATTGAGTCATACATCTTACAATAGCGCATGCTTTAAGACAAACTGATTCTTTTGTTGATAAAAATTTCATTTATTTTTATTCCGTAAATCTCAACACCAGACATGAACTTTGCTTTTCAGCCCCACGGTAATTCTGGCGCCGCCGATAGGAATCTACTCAGAACTCAAGTACAATAACTCGTATCTCTAGTGTTTCCTCAAATGTCTCTCGTGTGTTTTATATTAATGGTCTCATTTTTTACACCACCTCACGTCTGCGCTTCACCTTTCCTTTTTGAATCATTGTTAATTTTTCAGGTACCTCCGTGTTCTTTTTTCGTTTTAAGCTTTCTGAAACTAATCCACGTGAATGATAACTGCCATGCTTTTTTTAAACACCCCTTTGAGTTAGTCGAGCCAAGTGGATGAATATTTGGCATGCTCGCATTTAAAAAATAAACCCTTTCGTTCTGCTGAAAAAGAAAATGAAAATATCTCGGCCTTGATCTATCGCTTTTCTGGTGACCTTTTTGCATTTCGGAAGTGGCAACGCTATTTCGAGACATGAAATATAATTGCCAGCAGCCGATTGTTTCGATGGGAGATAGTTAGGCTTTGTTCTTCGTGACACCGGCACTTATTACCTAATTTGTTAGATATTCTGTTGCCAGTTCATTTTTGTTCTTTATCGTCTGCTCTGTGGTTTCTATTTTTGAAGGCGGTCGCAGCTAAGTAGTCTGAATATGCTTCAGTTAAGCCATTTACGGAGAGATGCCCTCCGAAACTACACTTTTACCTTTTGGCATTTCGAATGCTAGTTACGTGTGCTCATTTATTACCGAGTAAATGATAGCAGTTTTCAAAACTTCGTGCGGGAAGCTATTCAAAAAGAATTTTTTTTAAGTGCGAGACACACACACACACACACAATTTTGTTCATTTTTTAATGTTTTTTTTTTATAATGCAGGGTTGTTTTTTTCATGGAATATATGTTAATTTTTTTAGAGCATAGACTATGCACACATAGAGTTAGTTGCTTACGGTTTGTTAAAACAAGGAACTATTCGTAGAAAATGTGGATTGTAACTGCCGAATCTTTTCTTAACAATTACTTGAAAAATAACTAATCCGCTTCGAAATCTTTATTTCATTCACGCAATTATGATTTTTTTTCCAAACACTAGGAAATGTTTTCATTGCTCACTTTGGCTTGTATCTCAGTTTATTAACTGGAAGATCGTATAGATTCAACGTTTAATTCTTCAAAAAAAATGCTTCAAACAAAAGAGATTGTAATAGGTTTTCTAAAGAATCTACCGCACAGTGTGTGAAAGCATGGAGAATAAGATATTAGCTTAGTTGTCGTCCTCTTCACCTATCTTGCAAAGGTTAAGAATAACAAATTCGATCAAATTTTTATTAAGTTTATTGTAATATTTCTTTTGCCATATATTTCTAAAACGTTCCTAAACCCGCTTCTTTTTACCTAAAATGAGAAAACAGTTCGGGGCTTTCATTTTATGCATTAAATTGGATAAAACTGGGTATATATATTTTATCATAATTTAACTTACAAGCTTAAGATGAACCTGAGTTATTCGCTGTTTCCGTATTGACGCTAGATTTGAAGTTTAAAATGAGATATCTACATGTAACGTAAAAATGTTTAGTAGCTGAAACGTTATTTTGTTGACATTTATTTGCCATTTAACATTTGAAAATGAATATAAATACAAGGAAATGTAGGCGTATAAGAAAATGCGGCACTGTATGTTTTAAGAGCACCACTCGTGAATGTTTTACAAGCGATTGTGATGACACTTGGGGTCGTGTTTGCGTGAGGCCGAAACAATGCAATTTTTTGAAATATGTCGATTGTTTTGTATGCTGGAAATTAGATTGTAGACGTAAGGAAAGAGGAATTGTTTGAAGTATTTCAAACGAAAAGTTTCGGCGATTATAAAACACGGCTTTGTGCTTATAAATCGTGTTCAAAATTGTTTTAACAATTCTATTGAGGATGTTGAGCCGGGCATTTAATGCTAATAAAATCGCTATGTTAAATACCCTTCAATTCGCTTTGACTATAAAGTATTTTCATAGGAAATATCAGAACGTAGTCGAGATATATAACTTCTGATTTCTCTTTAGATTTAAAATTCTGACTGTTTCTGTTTAAAAATTTTCAAGTAATAGGCATGACGTTTATTTCTTTTGAGTGCATCAAATAATCTCACAAATTCATAACTAAAATACTCGATGGATTAAAAAAAAATGTCCATCGAACATTTATTTGTGCATTTTTTTGTGTAATATACCTTAAATATGTTTGTTCTTGTTTTTGACAAAACTTGTCTTCTATGTATGTCACAAAAAAAAAATAAGAAAAACAACAATATTGTTAGAGTTAAAAAGTTCCCATAATTGATGTAGAATTTCATTTATTTACTTTTTTGCATAAGCACGTTATTTTAAGCTGCATTTTGCATTTACACAATACGCACAATATACATCTCATATGTTTTACAATTATGCACAATTACTATTAGTACATGGATTGAATATTTGTGTTTTACATACAGTTTTAATAACTTTTTTCAATGAAAATAGTATTGAAAAAATATACATAGTCTTACAACCTGTTAATTGATTATAAGTCGAAGAGAAACCCTCCATTTTTTTTTCTGTATTTACAGAAAAATTAAATATAGCTATATAAACTTTCTGCATTTTTAAAATGCTTAATGTAGTTTGATCAGCTTTAGCGTTCCCCAGTTTATTTTTTCGGAAAATACTGTTTTGTATGCAAGAACGGGGTAATTCTCTAAAAGAATGTGGAATTTTGTATTTCGTCTGTCATGTAGGTTACAAAAAAATATCTCATGAAAGAATATATCCTTTTTCTTCCTTTTCGTACACTATATTTTCTTGAGAGCTTGCAATAGCCAATCATTCGGTCCAACTAGATTACATTATATAAACACACTCATACAAAATAATGTGTTTATGAGTACGCTTTACAATACCCGAATTTCTTCTATAAAGCACACACACATAGATAGAATTAGATGTTTTAGAATTAAAAATTGTGTATTCCATGTTCCATGTAATATTAAGGTGTGAACTGAAAAAGAGTATTTTCATATAAGATATTAATATTATGTTATAGTTTCAGTAGCTTGTAAAGAGCTGTATATTTTAATTGTTCGCTTGTTTCTTTTTAAATCGATCAATTTTTCACTTTAATATATTAAGTTAAAAGTCCAATTATAGCATTATAGTATGGGAAATATAGAATTAAACGTTATAATAAAGGTGAAAAATTGCGTATCAATAGAGTATCCTAATACCTTAAGCATAAAGAATATGATTATCAACTGAACAATATGTATTTATATTAACATTGAGATCTTTCTGTCCGAAAAAATTTAAAATAAAACTGTTCTTTAATACTAAATTAAGGCAGTCTCTTAAGAATTTTATTATATAAAACTGCATAGAAGAGCCAATTGTTTCTTATTTGAAAATTACGGAGACAAATAGATATGTTTGTGTAGTGTATTAAGTATTCGCGTCACTTTTCACTTCGATTTCTCCCTGGAGCTGTTGACGTGGTGTGGAAGTTTGGAGAATTGGTTGCCAACTCAAGTCCCTGTCGTCGTTCCTCACTTGACCATGGTTCAAAACACAAAGTCCATTGTCAAAATCCCTTTTGTAGCTTCTAAGTCCTACCTTTATGAAACAATTCACCTCACTATGCTTTATACTTTACATGATGAACAATGATGAATACCTCTCCTCAAGGATGAACTAATCATCATTGTTCTCCTGCAATCGTGCCCCCCCCCCTTCCGCACGCAGGTTGCGATATTTCCTCGTTAAGCGTATGTTTTCATTTCTTCGGAGAGAAGTAAAGACTTTCTCCCATTTTTATTCATCCGAGCGATGTTTCTTTATTGGGGGCTTCCCCCTGATCCGTTTTCTTCTTTTTGATGACGCTGCATTTTGTCTAAATTTAACCACCGCATAACTGCCGCCCGCTCACAAAACAGGCGCAGCTGCAGGTTGTGTGGACCAAAAATAACACCTCCAGAATTCTTCTCAGATAATGCTCTGGCGAGATGCGAAATCCGGAAAGAAAAGAGAACGGGGCAAAAAAAAAATGTTTGAGGAGTGTGGGTTAATATACAAAAAATGCGTTCCCGCGATCTTTTTTAGAATGGATTCCTTCTCATACTCTTCTCGCCACTTAATATTTTTTGAGGTGCTTCCCCCTTTAAGTCCTTAAGATGATCCATTTTCTGTTACAAATAATAATATTGTTATACTGTGCAGGCACTAAGCGTCTTGTATTTTGTGAACTTCCATTATTATAAATAAAATCTTTTTTTCTTCTTTATCCTCTTTTGACTTTTTTCATATAACAAAAATTTACCAAGTTCACTGATCCGATTTATATTTAAATCGGATATTGATGGTTTCATTCTGTCTTTACCATTCTTTTTCGTATATTCATTTTCATTTTGTGTGTTGTTTTTTGAATGAAAAAAAATCGCTCTAAAAGCATTGTGTATATAAGTAATTCATATTTTACATGCCAGTATTTTGTCCAATATATTCTATGCTTTAAATGATAATGCATAGTTCTTGTGATATATCAAATAACATTATTTTCATTGTCAAACATTTTTGATTCGAGTTTATTTTCTCCTGTTAAATTCTATTATTTTATTCTACTTTTTAAAAAAATGCTACGTTATTAAAAAGTGGAAAGGGGCTCTCGTGATTTTGTAGGTGTAGCTATTTTACTTAAACACTTTGCCATTAAATACTTTTTAAATAGTTTCTTTAAATAAGTTACAAAATTTATTACGAAATATGGGACTTCCAAATTTTTTTTCTCTAAAAGTTTCAAATTGCAATACAAAAACAAATTGTTATGAAATAAAGTAATTTTAGGACTGGAGGATTCTCAAATGCGTGTTTTTAAACACAATTTCAATGAAAGAAATCTTCATATCTTTGTCACTTCTTGTGCAACCTTCCCCTTTCAGCATATAAATATTTCATAAACTATAACCGAAATTGCATTAAATAAATGAGAATTAATTTTGTGTACTCGGCAAAATAACTTCGTTCGGGCTTATCTTTTGCTGCTTTTAATTTTTATAGGAAATCATCAAATAGTTGTTATTCTTTGAAATTTTCAATCCATGCGCATAATTTTCTTTGCTATTATAGTTTTTTTCATTAAAAAAACAAAAAAAAAATTTGTTGCGGGATTGCTTTAAGTGGTAGTAACCCGAAGGTCAGGTTTCTCGTAATCCTTTCACCGCGTTACGTAAGAAAAGATTTTCACCTATTATGTGTGAATGCGACACGCATATTTGAAAAACATAGCTCACTTATCCAGCTGCTTTGCGTATTTGCTTCTATTTTATGGTGCGTTTCAATAACTTTTTCATATTGCTTTAAGTATTTTCGAAAAAACATTTTGAGAGCCTTTGTGATTGTTGTGAACTTGACAGAACTCTGTTGAAAATGTGTAAGCTAAATGAAGATCATTACTAAAAAAATAACGTATGAAAATCTGCATATATGAAGCATAAATTAGTCATTTTTCATCAATCCTCCTGGAATAAATCATTTGTACGATTTTTCTAGAAATATAAAAACGTGTATGTTTTACTTGCATCTGTGTGTGGTATTAAACTTTTATTATGAATCATGTTGGAATTTATTATTGCAAAAGTGTCAATTTATTTTTTTATAATCTAATGAGAATTCCTTTTTTTTTGTTTCTTTAATAGTGTTTTCCAAAGGACAAGTCGAGACTACCTATTATCGTTTCCTCGCAAAGAATGGGGGCCATGCTTGGCTGTTGACTCAAGCCACGCTTATCTATGAAAACGGATGCACCAAACCGGAATGTGTTGTCTGTCTTAATTACGTATTGAGGTAAATTGAAGAATTGTTCGTAAAAATATCATTAACATTTCTTTATTATATAAGCATTTCCATCTCTAAAAGTTGGTGTAATTGTATGTTCTGATGTTTCCTGTAAATTTTTTGGATATGAAATTTTTAAAGGTATTCCAATTTTTCTTTTGTGTTGTATTTGATTGATTAAAAATTTGATTTCTTTAAAGAAAAAAGCTTTTTTATGTTGGTTGTTTAAAGTGATTGATGCAAGCATATAACATTTCATTCAGGTTTCGAAAAGATATCTTGAGTTTTTTTTTTAACTGAATGATGATTAATGTCGAAGATTCTTTTCGTACTATTTATGCTTTAAAATATTTGTTAAAAAATACTTTAAAATTAAGAAATAAAATAAGAAAATTTAATATATTAATATGGGGAAAATTAGATGCATCTAAAAAAGATATATTTATTAATACACACTTCGAACAACTAATCCTTAATTTACTTATGTTTTATTTCATTGTATCATTAAATAAAATAGTTTCTTTGACATTTAAATAGTTTTGTTAACCTCTTTTAGTATTCTTTTTAAAACGAATTAAGTTCTCTTAAAATTTGTGGCATCGGCGCAATTTGCAAACTGCGTAGAATTTGTAGTTCATTTGTTAGCGTAACGCATTGATTATTTCATTGACTGCTTCATTTTGTTTTTTAGATAGATGCATTTTTAATGGATTTAAGGTCATTTTTTGGCATTACCTTTAATGCTAAAGCAAAAAAACCTAACATTTTATTTCACTCAATTTTGGGAATTAGCTATTTGTAACTAGTTTTATTAATCTGCAGAACTTTATTAAAATCCTTTTTAGAAACATGCGCAATTGACCAGTTTTTTTCCCCCTCTTTTATTACACTTGCAGCAAAATTGAGAAACAGGATGAAATCGTGAGCGAGGAGCAGGAAGAAGTCGCCGCCAAGGTTCCCTGCCCAGCGGAGAAACCGCCGAGCGTCGTTTCCCTTTCAACCACCCGATCTATCTTCGCCCCTAAAGAAACAGATATGAGCAAAGACTTTCTCAACTTTCCCGATACAGGTAATTGAGTTATTCTACCTCAAGAGTCGTACTTTTATATCCTCCCCTTTTCGTCATGTGTAACTACGTTTTCAAAAAGATTACATATCTTCAAGTGGATAAGCATCAGACTTGTTATTGTGTTTAACTTATGATGTGTAATTTTTTTTAATTAAAATTTAAAATTAAGTAAAAAAAATAAAATTTTAATTAAAATTTAAATTCAAAAATGAAATAATGTACTTGCGATCATCGATTTTTTTTAGAAAATAAGCTATACAAGAAAAAACTAATAGTGCGTTAACCCAGTGCTCCGCAACCTTTTTATCGCTGCAGATCGGTCAACGTTTGATAGTTTTACCGCGGCCCGCTGAGGGTGGGACACGTTAATTGTTTATATTTTAGATTGTTTTGATTTAACAATTTTAATTTAGTCGCATTTATATATAAATATGCCTTCAGAATAAAATATAGTTACACCAAAAATGAATAAAAGGGATTTAACGTGGAATATAAATTGATTTCCGTGGAAAGTTGCCCAAATCCGAGAGAAATGCACCACTTTAAATAAAATGGCAACAGTTTAATGTTCTTTAGGCAGCCCGGCACCATTTGATCCACGGACCGGGGGTTGCGGATCACTGCGTTAACCCACCTCTAGCCCTGATGCAAGCTTTTATCCTACTAAGCACTGACTTGTAGAGTTGACTGATGTTCTACTGTGGGATTGCTTGCTTTTCTAGTTCTAATTGTCCAATTTGATCCAGGGACGATCAGGCACGTTCTATTGGAGAGAGAGCTGGTGATCGTGCTGGCCAGGGAAATGTTGAAGAAGTTCAATGATCAATGTAGGAAAGTGTGTGTGCACACTTGTTAGAACAGGACATTATGTTAAAATGTTTGCCTGCGGGATAGATCCATAAAAGGAAGGGCAAAACTACGGGTAGAATCTCATCGATTCAAAACCGTGCTGTAATGGTATCATGAGCGATAACCAAAGTATTCGGCTGTTAAATGAAATTACACTCTATACCATTATTCCTGATCGTCGAACTATATGGCGAACAACACACAGGTGAGGATTCATCCACTACTCAGTACATTTCCAAACACGTCTTCATTGATCATCGGGTCTCATCAAAACCAGACTCATCCCTGAAAACAATATTTTGGGTTTTTCAGTAATTGAAACAAATTACAATAATTTAAATAATTGAGGATTTTCATCAAAACTGTCAATTATTTAGCATCAGCTAAATAAAATAATTCAAAATTTAATACTATGTGAATACATAAGAAGATGAATTAATTGTTCGTTTAAAAATCTTTTTCTGTGCCGTACCTTAAGCATTTTCTATTAGAGAAATTCATTATGAATGTCTTTGCTTTTAAATAATGGTGATAAATTCATAATGAATGAATACTTATATTCTGTGTTTTCGCAGACATTCTGTTATTCCAAGAGCCCCTCAAAGATTCGAAGCTGCAGCTGGAGCTCGACCTGTTTCCCGATGAACCATGCAGCATCGAGAGTGGCATCTGCGACGACCCCTTCTCCTACAGGGACGACTCCCTGTCCTCGCCCAGCTATTGTGGGACGCCCGAATTGGTAATCCATTTGTTCTTTTTATACTTTTTTGCATTTTAATACTTGCCTTTTAATATTTAACTTTGTTAAAAGCAGCTGGTGGTGGTTTTTCTAAACAGGTCCTTTGCATCACTTTTAATATCATTTAATATATATCTTGAATTCAAAGTATTATGCATCCCTTTACTGTTACCACGGCACTGTTACCTACTTGCTTAATGAATGTTCTAGATTACGTAACTTTGAGCTTCGATGCACACTTTATTTTTCCTACGGAATTCCTAACTATCATTATTTGCTAGTTTTAAGTGCATTTAAGATAAGAGATTTGTTCTTTGTGTTCACTATGTATGAGGTGAAAAGGAAAGTTTTCCTCTTTCAGCGGGGCAGCAACAGTACGTCCCCCAATACTCCCGACTCTGGCAGCCTATCCGATATACCGAGCTTAGATCCCATTGATGAATTTTCCAACTTGGACCTCAAGTTCAGCATGACTCCTTCCGAAAAGGATCCGGATTGCTTCGAGGTGAGCAATCCGTTTTCCTAAGCCCTGTATTGTTTAATTCTAGGTGTTTTTCTTTAATTTTAAGTAACGGTGTATTATTACCATGTTTTTTTAGCAACACAATGCTAATTTCAGTAATTAATTTGTTGTAAGTTTAGTTAGACGCGTTACTTAGATAATTAAAATTAGATTGGTTATTTTATTTATTTTGCTTATGTTTTGCCAGAGTTAATGGAGTTACTATAGCTTAAGCCTTAATTAAGACAAACTGTTATTATTTCGATGTATCATTCTTTGCTTTTATATATTTAGTTTTTCGTAAATTAATGTTTAGAATTTTTTTTATTAATCGTTCTTTTAAGGTTACAGTATTATTAAGAATTGTGGATTCGTAGCGATCTTTATGAATTTTCGAGTTTATTGTGCATGTTTGAAAAAAAATATATTTTTGTTAAAAACATTCTGATATACTATATACATGTTACTTGAGTTGCGTTGTGTTGTATCAATTGTTACAATCCTCTTTAAAAAAATTTTTTTTCTTAAATAATTTTTGTTTACTGAATGTGCACGGACTGTGGACTTTTTCAGGAGAATCTCGACTTTAGGGCTCCCTTCATTCCTATGCAAATGGACGACGACTTTCCTTTGATCAGCCCCTCCAACTCTGTGATGTGGGGACCTCAAGAGCCCCTACCCAAGAAGCCTTCTCAAGACAGGTAAATTTCCGAAGTTCTCACCTTTTTACTTCATTAAAATCTGATTATCAGTTTATGCATATGTGACCTTTTTTTTATGTAGAATAAGTAAATACTAAAATTCGGATATGTAAACGAGTTTGTGAATTTAAAAAAAAATTTATTTACTTTTATGCAGAAAGGAATAGTTATGGATGAATTTGTGGGTATTTGCATATATATAAGAAATCCGAATACATATATGTACACTGCTAACAATTAAAATTGCATTACAATGAAGGAGGAATAATACAATCGTCTGATTCGCTAGAAAAGATAAAGTTCTGGGGTGTGCAAATTATAAGCATTTAAGCTCAATCAAACGACGCAGGAAGAAAAAAAATATTCCAAACTATATATGAACAGAAAAGTTATGCAGCTGGTCACGGATAACCTCTGTGAACAACCAACATTACATTTCTCAAACCGTAAAACCAGTGGCTGTGCCCTATCCTCGAGTTCGTAATCTTTCAACAAGATAACGCAGGACTGCATGTCTCCTATCGTTTTCTGTCCTACCTCAACACTGATGGTGTTGGATTGTATCATCAGCTCGTTCTCTAAATCTTTCTCCCACTGAAAACTTATAGTCATGGGTTGCTAAGAGACCGGGCCGCCATTGCTCTCCAGCCACTACGATTGTTGAAGTTTGGCATAGATTTAAAGCAGCAGGGAATGACTGGCCTGTATGTGTCATCCAAGCTCAGTTTAACTCAATGAGGTTAGACAGGTTAGAGCCGTTTTTGCTACGAGAGGCAGCAGCTATGTGTATTAATTTCAGATCCTGTAAGTCTCCAATTACGTACAAATTTAATCATCTTTTCTTCTTACTATTCCATATACGTACAATGAGTAAAGTTTTGTAATTTGCTTTCTTTCCTGGTGTTGTGAGTTTAATGACCAGCGACAATCTATATATGAAACTCAACAATTCAAATTGATGTTTCTCGATGTAGAAAGAAAATTTATGGCATTTTTAAAATCTGATGGTAATTATTTGTTTTTCAGGTTATCTGAGCCTGAACCACAACGAACTGTTCCCAAGCAAACCTCTCTGACTGAAAACTCTCTCAGGTCCAGTCTGGCTACCTTGCTACAATCTGACCTAAAGAAGAACCCTCCCAGCAAACAACAGGAGCGAAATGGATTCCACCGGAGAGACACTACTCTCCAAAAACGGTGGCCCAATTCCTCCATGGACAATAATAACAACAACAAAAACAGCTCTTTGAAGCAACGCAATTTCACACCCTCAAAGAGCTACAACGGTGGCAACGGAAACGGTGGCCACATAATCATGCTCGACAGCATACCTGTGAAAAAGCAACCAATCAAATCCACTGCCTCTCAGCGGCGGAATGGTCAGACTGCCTCCAGTGATAGACGGTCTAACTCGCCGCCCTTTGGATCGCACACTGCAACGGTCAAAGTAAATGACCGACTCATCAAGGTGCAGGTTTCTGTATCAGAATTACCGACGTCACCTATCGAGCACAAACAGCCTTTCCCCTCGCCTCCAGACCCACCTCCGAAGAGATCGAATGTGTCGCGCCCTGGACCTATGGAGAGCCCTAAACGTCTTAAATTAGACAATGTTGGCTTTTCGGGTAAGAAACTTTGAAAAACTTCTGTAATTATTCTTGAACTAATTCTTGTGACTTCTATAAATCAGGTTGTTAGAATTCTAAATATTAGAATGTGATGATGTTATTATGGTCCAATTATGACTTGCAAATTTATTTACTTATCCTAAAAGAAGGATGTACCAAGTGGGATGGATCCACATGGAATCCTCCATCAATTTGCTGACAATCCACCTTTATCAGGGCATACAATTTATAGTTTCATGGTTCAGGTTTAATCATAACAAAAATGATTGCTCAATGCTACAACTACAAATTAAATCTTCAAACAAAAGTAAAAGAAAGTCACATCTATTTTTTTTTAATTATAAGAAGTGTTTAAATGTAAAACTTCCAATGATTGATAATTTGAAATCTTTTTCAATAATTGGTTTCTCTTTTTGTAAAACAATGATTATTGCTATCCCTCTTTCTTTTTTTAACTATTCTATCCAAAATATGCGCTAATGAATTAAAACTCTACAGCATGCAAAACAATTTTATCAAAAACAATTTATTAAACTTGAAATACTACACAGAAATAAATATGTATTTTTAATCAATTGAAAGTTTCTGGCTTTCTCTACGCGCGCGTATGAACTATTCATTAAATAAGATGAATTAAAAATAGTTATAATCAATTATATTTTTTGCTATAGCTATTATATAAAGGCTGTTAAAGAAAGGCTATGTTAAAGAATAAGACCAAAAATTCGAAATACTTTTCTTCAATAAAACAAAACGCTTGAACATTAATATTGTATTCTAATTTCGTTATCCTATAGAGAGCAGCATATATACTATTTGTTTTTGCCGGAGATGATTTGTTTTTCTGGTATAAAATGTATTCTGTATTTTCTCTCCTATATTGATATGTTAAATTAGTTTTCATTTTACATGGTAAAAAGTCAAAAAGATATCAATGCTTAGTTTTAATCCAAACATGCAAATAATTCTTGACGAGTGACTACAACTCCCAACATGAACTCGGATTCCTTCAAACGGTATCCAACACATTTTGTTCCATGCATGGAACAAAATGTGTTGGATATCATGGCCCGTTGGAATGCTTGGTCCACCCTCACTATACCTATTACCTCGTAATGGTCCATATTCACACAAATTGTGATGCAAATTAGCAAGCATCCGAAGGACCGGTACATCTCTCTGTGGTTACCTTACGCGAAACAATCTTTCTGCTTCTCAAGCATTTCTCTCTGCCAAATCCGTAAATCAGGCGCATATCTGCCAGCTTGGTGTTTGTAAAACGTCCCATGCTTCTCTGCGGGCAATAACAGCTCAACTGACTGCGATAATGCAGGTCTGTTTTCTTTAATGCTCTTGTACACAACGCCACCTAGCGCCTAACGAAGATATTTCCGACCATGGGTTGTTATGCAAATCTGAATCCTTGTGATGTCCCCTTACCTCCCCGTTAAGTGTATCCCAATGATCTTGGGACACTCTGTGTATGTAATCATATATAAGTTAGAGAAATCAGATTGAAATATTAAAGAAACAGATAGAGCACTTCCTAATTTCAAAAAAAAAAAAAAAAAAAGAAAGAAGTCATAGTTTGGCCTATTTTTTAACATCGATCGAAGACAGATTTTAGTAACAATGATAAGTTTTTATAAATGACGTATCTATGTTCTAACATTAAATACTGTAAAAAATTGTCTCTAAAGCAAAAAAAAGTTGGTAAAATAACTGCTCATGAATGAACTGTGTATAGTACGTTGAACTCTCTCTCTCTCTTATTTAAAATTGAACATAAAAGATACAATATTGTTACTTGTAATGTACAAAAAATTCTACTTCATCAAAATTAATATTTAAAGATTTGCTTCATTAATTATGAATGAAAATTTAATAAACTGCTTCTTATATTTAATTTAGCTATGCAAATAAAAAATAAATGCAATAGCAAAAAAAATTTTGCTATCAATTTTTTTTATAATTTTAAACAATCTTCTTTGAGGTATTTAATAGAGCAAAAGAGGAGTTAACTTGACAAACATTTATTGAATTCCATTAATTTAATATAAGTTTTGCCATTTTACCAACATACAAATGATGGCGATCTCTATGCTTCATGTATTAATGAAATTCATATGTAGATTACAATAGTTCTTTTATGATGTGGTGTTATATATATATATTTGTCTATATATATAGTAAAAATTGCTGAATCAGAAGTTTTATTTCTACTTTTTAAACCTCTTGACATGCAATGATGACTCCGAGAATCGTGCATGGATTCTATTTTGCTTCGAACACTCAAGATTCCCCCCTCCCTCCCTTGTCAATGGTATCAGAAACTCCCAAGAAAAGGGAGAGTGTGCATCTAATTCCATTTTATATGCATGTCAGAGTTAAAAAGCGATGTGCGAATTGGATTAACGACATTAAGAATATTATTTTCTATCTTTCAGTAACCACTAGAAAATAGTGAGTCGCATCCACAATTAATAGCAATTTTGCTGTCTCTAAACATCGGTATATAAAAAAAATAATTTTTGCCTCCGTTTTTGAATTTTTTCAAAAAATTTAAGTTGAATAGTTTTTGAGATTCTACAAAAATTTCCTTACCGCCTGCTACATTTTAAATCGACCAGGCAATGGTGGTTTTCGTATTGCACTATTTTACAAACATTAGGGATAGCGTATGCAAGTTTAACTTCTTGACTTGGTTATTTTTCGTGTAATTTCGCTTCTCTTGCAATGTTATACTTGAATAAAGTATCTCTTTAGTAACATATATATAACATGTTGTTTTTTTACTGAGCAGTTGAATTTAACTTGAAAAATCGTTTTTCATTCAACTGATGCTTGTCCAGGGCAAGTGATGGAATTCAAATAATTTAGCATCCAATTTACAGCTCATTGAACAATGAATTTTTGTCCAAGTGCT
Source organism: Trichonephila inaurata madagascariensis (assembly GCA_019973955.1). Classification (NCBI taxonomy): domain Eukaryota; kingdom Metazoa; phylum Arthropoda; class Arachnida; order Araneae; family Nephilidae; genus Trichonephila; species Trichonephila inaurata. Next base: position 214,364 of record BMAV01003335.1, on the reverse strand, counting down.
GTTTCCTGTTGCCACCACCAAGCTCTTCAAATTCGATTTTTAAAAAATTAGGCTAAAACGACTGAATTCCACCATTAGCTACGTTGGTGTAAAGAGTTTTCATGCTCGTTTTTGTTATTTATGAATTTGCATTATTAAAATGTAATAATGTATCTTTGTCGTAAAAAAATTAAGCTTCATAAATTAATATCTTTTTAACTAATTATGATATCATTATATAAATGGTCAAAACATGCATTGTCATCCAAACTAAACGTGTATACAAAATTTCAGCTCAATCAGAAACCGGGAAGTAGATCAAATTTTACTTGCAAGATTTGATTACAGACCGACTGACAACGGGACAGTTGAAACTAAATAAAAGCTTGTAAAAAAGAATCCTGCCTGAATTTTTTTTTAAAAAAAAGGATATAATAATACAACCATAACTCAAATTTATGATTATCAGCAGTATTTTTTTTAATTATTTTTGAAGATAAAAACATTAGTATAAGCCTGATTGATACTTCGGCATAATGTGTTGCGTTTCTAAAATTATGTTTATTTTTTAAAAATGGCTCTTTTTTTCCACCACAGGTCCTCAGGGTGTCGCAAGTGATAGTGTCCTAATGAACCTTCTTGTCAGCGGAGAAGATGCCAGTCGGGGCTACCTATGTTCCGGCAATAGTCGATATTCTGAAACCAAGGTAATGAAATTTCATTTTTGTTTCATAACTATATTAAAGGGACACAGTACGATTCAAATGACAATAATCGGTCAAAAAATAAAGTTTAATTTTTTAGCCTAAATTATTCTTTTCTTTTATCTCACAAAATTTGAAGGCTCTAAGTTTAAGAAACACAGAGCTATAACTTTCACGTTCGCTTTTATTCAAAGGCAAATCAAAATTTTAAACTGATTTATGTAAGAAAGATAAAATTACTAGTTTGTCTTCATTTAAAATGCTAGGGCTTTTTTTTTTCTTTTGTGCCAAAAGCTTTAATATTTTTCTAACTATTGCTAATAATACATGTAACAAAAGTTTATATGCATTTTTAAATCAAAGCAATACTTATTTTTCTTAAATAATTGAATTTAGAATTTATATATTTTTTAAGGAATTTTTTCAATAAAAGCATTTATGAAAAGAAGTATAGTATGAATATGAATCATGTAATCACAAAACCCATACCAATTTTTGTAGGAGGAGTAGCATTTTAAAATCACTTCATGAATTTTTGTTTCCTTAAAAAATTAAATGGTTAACTTTTTATGAAATTTTGAGCACAAAATCTGTTTTACAATTTTCTGTTTCTTACAGTCTGTTTAATTTGAAAATCATTAAATTAAAAAAAAATGTGTAAATTGTACCATGTCCCTTTAAATTCATTTCAATGCTTTCTCAACAAATAACTCTACTGTTATTTTACAACCACTTAAACTAATCGTTCCCCATACAACCTCGCTAATTTTCTCTCTTTACTCTGCTTCACTTTTTCCTGTCTTAACTCGTCACTTTCCTACTGTTGAAGACATAATTGCATAACCCAGTTGTGGAAACAGCGTCATCTATCATCTAATACCTTCAAAATTATTGGCAAAAGTACTTCTTTACTGTTTTCATTATTTAATCGTTTTTTTTTATTAAATATTTGTAGCTCCCTCAAATATTTTTAATTTTGATGTTATTCTAAACAAAGAAAATGAATACTATAAAATATTACTTGAAATCATTATTGTTTTACATCATAATTTCAAAGACTTTGGTATAGTGTTGGTCAAATCCTGTGAAATTGCACATACGTCTTTCAGTTCCTGGAGGGTCTGGGGAGGAATTGGGCTTGCTAAGGCATCCCATACTTGCTCATTTGGGTTCTAATCAAGTGAATAAGGTGGCCTATTCATTCGAGGGATATCTTCTGTTTGCGAGTGTTCGTATCATTGCATGTGCTCGAGCATTGTCATCCATAAACAAAAACTCTGGTTCTTCAGCACCCTTCAGCTGAATAACTTGAGATTTCAATACCTCGTCTACATATTCGAATGGTTACAGAACCTCCTTGAAAAATATGCAGCTCGGTGTGGCCATTTGTGATGATTCATTCTCAAACCATTAGACTGCGGTTGCGAAAACGGGATATTTAACGGACTAAGGGAAGTAAGTTGGATTATATACATTCCTCTCCAGATCAAAGCAAGTATAAAATTAGTGTCCAAACTATCTAAACTCTTCAGTCAACAATACTCGGCCCGGCTTCTTGGCTCTATTGAATATGACGACAGGACTCTAGTAGCTATAGTAAGTGGGGCTCAAATCATTGGTTTTCTGGAATATAGTTCAACCTATATACGCCTTTGTACTGCAGTAGAACGGTTGATACGAGTTCCTGTGGCAGCCTGAAGATCATGTACCTTATAATCGCCGTTTCTTCTAGCCAAAAATGACCGAAAACTGTCTTCGGATGCCGTTGTTGCTCTTGGTAGCGCTTGACCACGCTGATACAGTGCTTAAAAGGCGGCTCCAAACTTTTGAAATAACACTGCGACGGATATTCAAATCTTGGACGACTTCTATTTGTGTTTTGACCTTCCTCGATTTTACCAATTATTTGCCACTTCTGACCTACACTTAAATGATGCCTTTGAGCCATACCTAATGCATACTGATCATTCTCAGAAACCACATTCACTGTTAACAACACTACTAACTGGAATTTCAACATATCTCCATTGCGCTCCTCATTGTTTTTCACCGAATTTATATGAAATTCCGGCCCTAGCGTATGTGCCGAAGTGAAGTTTTATGTTCCATTGTATCCAATTAACATAAATAATTGTTGAATTAGTCATTGGTTGCAACGTGAACTTTGTAGGCATATTTTTTCTCATCATCTTTTAAGCTTATTTTTACCTTTATTTATATTTCAAATAATAATATTTTCATTTGATCAGTCGATTAGAACATCAATACTACGAAACAAACTTTTAATAGGTAGGTGTAAACAGAACTAAAACGCAGTTTAATTATATAATTTTTTTAAATAAATTATATTAATATTTACAGGTATTATTTTTGGAATAAATGTCTTTGACCATATCAAATCAACAGATAATTATTTTTTAAAAAAACATACATTTAGAGACTAATGCTCCAATGTATAATTTCTATTTGCAGTTTGAACCTGCAGTGCTCTCCCTGCCATCAAACGAGAGCAGTAAACACGAAGTGGACACAGGTCTGCTGGCCTCGGACCAGGAGCTTCTGAACTCTTTACTGAATATCAACCAGTATGATGCAGAGGTCAGCATCCCCATCCAGTCCCCCCATCTGCTGCCTGGGGACGATCTGCTCACGGCACTCGACCAAAACCTACTAAGAAACGTACCCACGCTCGTCTGAGTCCCCCACACCACGTGCCTGGATGAGGATTCCATTTCTGTGTCTGTACAGATCATGTGGACCTTCGTGCCTACTTGGATCAAAAGGATATGGCTTTTGCTTCTGTTTGTTCTTTTAAAATCCTCTCCCTTCTGCTGGAGGCTGAATTAGATTTTTAGTCGTGTCTAATGCCCTTAGGATGCAGTAAACTGGTCTGGCATGAAGTGAACTCATACATGAGACCATTCCATGGTTTATTTTGTGGTCTGCTTTTAATTTGGTGCATAGGATGAAAGATGTTAATTGGTCAGGATTAGGATTGAATTTTGAGAGAAAGCAATCGTGTTTTTCAAAATTCAAGCTTTAACCAGCTTGAGTATTTGAATTCCTGTGATTTTTGATAGAAACTTTTGTCAGATATCATCTTTATTCCCAAAATTTACAATACTTTCCCATTTTTATTTTTAATTAGGGTTTTTTTTTTATTTAAAATTTTTTTTTAATATGTACAGAATAAATAGATTTAATTCTTTTGAAAAAAATAATTCTCTGAATCAAAGCATTATATATGTGTCAGGCATTAATTTAGTTTATTTCATTTCTTAGAACTTTTCTAATTTGTCTTCATGTTATTATTTTTCAATAACTAATGAATTATCTTTTAAAACCTTTCTTGGAATTTTGAAAAACTCAAATCATTTAAAAGTTAAATCAAATAAAGTTAAACAATATACTTTTATAATGAAAATATGTAATGAATTATTTGTCAACAAATTCTGAATCAGTGACTCATACCGCTCCATTTTTGACGTAATATTAGATACCGATTCTTTGAAATTTTTGTGTTTATTTTATTTTTATAACTTCATAATTAAAAATCAACATTATAAATGTAACAGCAATTCATTTTTTTTATTTCTGTCCAAACAGTTATTTTATAGAAATAACTTGTTCTTGGACAAAACAGTTCAAGCAGGCTTATCCAGAAGCTCTTCCACATGATTTTCATCAAAAATGTTTTATTGAAATAAAATTTTATTCTAAAAATCTAATTCAGCTATACTGTGTCTTATTTTTCACATTTTCCATTTGTCATATCCTGTTCATATATCTTCTATGTTCTTTCTTGAAACACAATATTATGTACCATGACTATTTGTTACTTGTTTATTTTTCTATCTTTTGCGAGAAAAGTGCACGTTCAGACACACATTAGAGTAATTATTTTTTAGTCTACATAAAATACCATATACATGTTTTTCATCTCTGTACTGTTAAGACTAGAGGAATGTTTGACTCAAGATGTATTTATTATACATGTCAGTTGTAAACAGTGCTCTCTGCATAATCATTTGTAGAATCAGGTTTTATTTTTTAGAAAGCAGGTTCCTTTGTATCAGAGTTATTTTTCTCTCTTCTATAGATAACAATTTAGTGAGGCGAGTTTCCAGTCATTTCAATCAATGAATTTATTTTGGGCTGATAATTAAGGAAAATAAAGTTTGAATGGGAATTGCACATTTTTTTAGAAAGAACAATTAAGTATTGATTAGATTTTGAATCTGTCATTCAAAATTTAATAATGAAGTAGGATAAAGATATTATCGAGATTTATATATAATTCCAATACAAAATATTAATTATAACCACCATATTGAATATGTTCTGAAAAAGACTGTTTAAAAAAAAATTAAGCAATCGATATATCTTGACTTGAAACTCGCCTGTTGCGACCATATGTATATATTTATATACGTATATAAGTATATATATATGCGTGCATTCATGAATATATATATATTTACATAAATATATGAATAATGAGAGTTTCTTTATATTTCAATGTATATTCTTTGATTAGTATCTATATCCTTGTAACATCCAATGCTAAGACATTCAAACTATATTGTACAGTTGATAATTTCAGTCATAGTCAAAGGGTTTATATGTTATAAATGTGTGTTGATATCTTAACAATCTTTGCCATCACTTGCATATAACGGTTTCAATTCTATCTATTGTCTGTCAATGTAAAAAGGTTTTCCTTGATGTGTCCTTTAAATGTTTAAAATATGTGACAATTGCTTTATTTAATTTTTCATTTGGTTCTTCACTGGTTGCAGATATACAACTTTTTTATTATTAGAATAGAATGGCAAAAAAAAAATCTATTGTTGACAGAAAAGTATTTTAAAAATATCATTACTAATTAAAAGTGGATTTCAAAGCAAATGAAGTACTGATTATTTGTACCCCCTCATTTTAATATCTATGGCATATTTTCGAATATACTTGCAAATTTAGCCAAACTACTCATATACTTACTCCTGTGTTTTACATATTTAATATAATTTTGCTGATTTGTAGATTCTGTGACACATCTTTTTGTCTTAACAAATCGAAATAGAACTCATGGTATTAATTTACTTATGAGAAAAATCACTTAACCTTACAATAAAAAATGTAAAAATGCAGTCACACATAAATTGGTTTGAAGACAGCCATGTGTCTCCTTTAGAATAGCTGTTTGTTGTGAAAAGGAATATACATCAGTAAAATTCTGTGTTAAAACATTGGATTTTCACAACTTGTGTGACTGGTGTAATTTATATATATATAATATTCCTGAGAAGTATGCATTTATGATAAAAAGATACTATAAAATAATTGGTGGTACTGGATGCATTGTCAAAAAAATTAACCATGGGGTGCAAATAATCAGAAAGTACCATAAGTAATATTCAGTGTAAATATTTCTTCCCCTAAGATGTATAACTTTGTATTTTTCAAACTGAGAACTTACCTTGGAATTTTATTTTTAATATGCTTATATCTTACAATCCAATTATATGATGCATTTTGTATACTGAATATGTTAATTTCTTTTGACTTTAATATATGAATATTAGCCTTATTTCTATATCAACAAAAATATTCATTATAATATAAATTATATTAATAATTTATTTTACTTTGACATTCATAAATGTTCTGTTCACACTACAACTGTTATCAAAACCAAAAAACAAATTAAAAACTGAACTTACATTTGAATTCTATTTATTACAGATTTGCCATTATCCTACTGTAAAATGCAAGGCCTTAAAACAATTTGAATAGAACTATTTTTATGTAAATGCAAAACTTGTGCAATTAAGAAATAATTATGTTATATTTTTAAGAACACATCATATAGTAGATTTTTAAATATTTTTCATTACATAAAGCAATAAATTCATAGGAGGTAAGATGAAAATATATATTGTTAATATATGTCTGCATTTTAAAATTTTTATTTTATGTGTTATGTAGTCATAATATTGCTGAACAAAAATATGATTATGCACTCTTAAAATGCATTAATTTTTAAATATCTAAGCATTGAAAGATTTACGTTTGAAAATTATATATTTTGGTGCACTCTATTTTGTTTATGTAGACTCACTGAGTTAGAAGAAAACAAATATGAAACATAGCAGTCAACTTTGCACACAACGAAAAAGCATACCATCCATTATAGCCATTGCTCGAACGTAAAGTTATAAAGCTTCATTCAAACCCTCCAAACCTTTTTGTGGTGCTGCTCTGCAAAGAATCCTTCTGATGCAGCTCATATTCTCGGGTATTGAGAGCTAAATACAATTGATACTAATGGTGTCACCTCCTATCTCATAATGCTTCTGATTAAACGAAGCATTTTATGATATGCATGCGAGTTAAAACAGACACTCAAATAAATATGTGCTTTCAGAAAATCATTCATACAGACTTTCAGTAAAGAAAGCATTTTACTTTGTGCAACTGATTCAATTTCAAAAGCTGGGGATTAATCTCGGCTTCATTGCATTATTTATTGTTTTTCATTTCACATCTCAACTTCTTTTTCCATAAAACAGAAGTGCCTGGTTAATTTGTGTCATAAACTATATGCTTATATATATATAACTATAAATACTGCACTTTGTTACAAACTGACAACCATGAAATATTGTCATCCAGTTGTGGGCCGAATGGACACGTTTGCAAGGAACTGCTTTCTATTCTTGCATGGAAATGAATTGTATGTATATCTATTTTGTTGTTACATGTTAGATGAAAATTTAACAGAGTATATTGATTTGTAAATTCATAAAGTATCTCTAAGATATATTTTGATGTTCATGATAAAATAAATGTAGAAAAACATATGTTATAAAGATTGCTTAAAATATTTAAGAGAGATATTATAATATATATATTATTTTTCGTGATAATCTAATAGCTTTTACAAATAAAGATAAAAATATTTATCTGATATAAACTTTGAAGTGTCTATTGATCACATTTAAAAGAATGTATGTGTGCAAAAGCTGATGTTCGCTCAAAGAGTTTAGCAAACAAACTGAAAAAAAAATCAAAATGCTGGAAATAAAACTGAATGATTGAACCTTATTTTTTATCTTGAACACACATTATAGAGATCCTTAAAAGCTGAGGGTATATTATAGGAAAAAGTTGAATATTTTGGCAGAATTTATTAACATGTTATAATAATAGATAGATTTATATAAATTATCTTTATTCTAAGAACATAAAATATGACTCAAAAAAATAAGTTTCAGAAGCACAGAAACACTCAAATTTAAATTCTATTGACAAGATCAAATAGAGTGCAGTTTTGAGTGAATTTTATTCAAAGAAATAACTTGAGGTTTAGATATACCATTGAAATAAGCATCTTAAATGCAACTATTTTCCCGCATCAGATTTACTTTTGTGTTCCATTAAAAATTTACCATTATCTCAATGAGCAGCAAAGATGTGAATGCACACTAAGTAATTGTTTTCACTAGCAATAGAAGATAAATTATAGAAACTGTAAATGAACTGCAATAGAAGCTGTTCGGGAAAATGCATCTTGACTTTTCAACTGTAGTCTCACAATCGAACTTCATATGTACTCGTTTCTGCATATTCTTTTCAGCCTCCTCCCCTTATATATGATATTTTAACTCACTGCCATGTGTCGAAAGAGTAAACAAATATGTATAAAGTATGTATAAAATGTGTGTATAACATAGGTGCTAAAACGAAGTATACTTTATTGTAGTCTGACATATTTTTTGTGCTTACATTATATTTTTGTGGAGAAAGATATATGATTGCAAATATAAAGCAATATTATGCCTTGTATCACAAACATAAGCTTATGAAAAGCATTAAAAAAAAGTAAAATTCTTTCTGTGACTTTCAGTATACCAAGATGCACATAAACATAATGCACATTATTGATTTACATTAAAATAATTATTTCTCACTCCAAATAAAAAAATTGTAATAGTTTTAAATTTAGTTGTTTGCACACATTTAATATGCGTAAGCTATAATTAATATAAACCTTATAAATATTTTTAAAGTAATTATGATCCTATAGATTTGGAATCAATAGATTCCATATTTTGCTTATTTACGTTTACAATAAATGTATTTTTAAGTGAAGTGCCAAAAATTCTATCTTTGAATTTCTTTACTACACATATGCTTTTCATGTGAAGTAAATATATTTTTATGAATTTATAATTTATTTTTATGGAAGGAGCATGTATTTTCTCACACCTCTATAGCCAATCAGGAAGATCTTCTGGTTTGTGTTCTACCATTCGAACAGGTGATGCTTATGTCAAAAAGAAAAAAAAGTCATGTTTTTCAGTTCAAAAATATTTTTCTCATGACATTTTGTATGTTTCAAAACATACACTAAAAATAAGATTTTTGTTTTGATTTATTGTATGATCTTTAAAATATATGAATCGTGTTTAAGAAGCATTTACCATTTTGCATCACATGTAAGTAGTATTTTAGTATAAAATAAAGATATTCTGCTATTTTCATATGCCATCTGTCTTTTCTTACTTTTGTTTTTTTACTAAAAATTATTTCAAAAATTGACTAACTATGGTTTTCTCATTTGTTTACATTAACTCAATTAATGAGATGTGGAAAAAGAGCCAAGTTAAATCAAAATATTCAAATTTCTTTTAATTGTGAAAACCAAATATGAATATAAAAATTTCATTTGAATTCTATTTGTTGATATAATTTAGTTTGACATAGGTTTAGCATGAATTAATTTTTGTAAAAATAAAAATTTCTCCCATAAATTATGAATTGCAAATGCTAACAATTTGAAATATTGACAATTTCTATTTTTCTCTCATAGAACCAAAATTTAGCCATATTTGTGTTAGACATCAAGGAAACAAAACCCACATATTGTACCTCAATTCTAGTCACATAGGATTGCTAGAAAGTTGATAGATCTATATGTAACATTCTTCACCATTTTTACAGTAAACACCATATATTTTTACTGATAGTCTTTCATTATTAATATTTCCAAATTTCACTATACAACTTCCAAAATCTCATTGTGAAGGAGGGAAGAATGTGTTCTGCATTATTTTCCTCTTATTGTAAGCAAGCTTTTGTCAATGTGTATAAAAAAGAAACCAAATCAAATAAGCACCGAGAAGATACACTAAAGTAAAATAGTGCCAAGTACTAGGATACTAATTTTTTGCACTTCATTTGAATTAAATTTAAAACTTACAAAATGAGTGAGGCTTTATTACAATTCTAGAAAAAATATCAATATATTTCTAAAAATCGTGCAAGAATTATTAGAATAGTGCATCATAACACCATTTAATGTCAGACACCTAGTGACTTAAAATTGATTATAGAAATCCACAAGTCTTTTATCATGTACAAGTTTTGTAATTAAATGAGGTTTTAATGTTGATCAGGGTAAAAATGCAATTTGAATATAGTCACTTATATCAATTGCATCTTGAACAGATGTCTTAAATTAAAAGATCTGATTCATCTTTCACCAAATAAATTATTTAGTCTACTCAGTTCTAAAATTCAAAAGTGATTATGTTCAGTAAATTTAATTTTACTAAAACACTTCCATTCAGAAATTGGTTACAGCTACAATGTTATCAATCTTATGCCTCAAATAAATTTGCAAAATTAAGATATTTCAGAGTAATCACATTGTGCTTAGATTGTTTCATTTAAATATGTTTAATGAGAAAAAATTATTTTTTAGTTATCAAATATGTGTATCAATATTTTGTCATAAAAATAATTCTAGAAAAATTAAACACAATTTTGTTCAATAAAAGTTATATTTACCAGTAGCTATCTTACTAAATTTAGGAATTTTTCATTCTAAACATTTTGAAAAAAAAAGGAAAAGTAATTAGATTACAAATTAAAAATATTTTTCTGTATGTGATATACTAAATTTTAAATATGTTAATCAGTGATTAAATACATGTTTCAAATAAACTCATTATTTTAATATTTTAATTCTTTTTCATTTGATAAAAAAAAACTTCAAATTATCCCATTCACTTTTTTATCTTAGTGTGTGATTTCTTCAATGAAAAATTTCTCATACAAAATATAGGAACATTAAGTGCCATTTATATTCATCCTTACACACAAAAAAAAGTTTTACAGCCTTTTTCCCCACATGGTCAACATGTTTTGAGAGAGCAATATTTAAATATATAAAAATAGTGATAAGGTATCTGCAACACACAAGCAGCCTGTGCTGTTCATGTCAACAGAAATAAATGCCATTGTTCTCATTTCCAACTCTTATTTGGTCTTACGATCCTCTTCCTCCTCCTCCTCTTCACTCACATCTTCTGCTTCCAAGAATTCAAATCCATTCTCAGTCTTTAATGTTTCATCCTCGCTCCTTTTCTGCTCACAATCGGAAGGTTCTTTCTCTTCTCCGCCCGACTCTTCTTTGCTCTCATCACCTTTGTCCTCAGACTTGTCTTTTGTCTTTTCCTCCTCATCATCATCTTTCTCTTTCTTTTTGCTGGAGGACTTTTTATCAGATGTACTACCACCCTTATATTCGTACTTATAGAGGGGCCAGAAGGACTCGAAGAACCCAACATCCTCGGTGAGATTCGGAAGGAGCCAAAGATGGTGCTTTCCCAGAGTGAGTACCCAAAGAAGGACAAAAACAACCAGTCGCACTGAAAGGTTTTCAGAAGTTATAAAACAGGCATCTTAATTGAATATTTACAGTTGAAAGTATTTCTTTAAAAGCCATGACAAAGAATTATGCATCAGAAAATGAAAAAAGCAACTTTTTTAGTTGTCAATGTCCATTGCTTTTCATTTTTTTTAAATAATAAATATAATGCTTATTTTAATTTTTTTTTTTTTTCCTAAATTGGACCACTAAGTGAACAAGATATATATTTTTAAAAAAATTTTTTTATTAATTTATCCCAATGATGAGATGAAAAAGGACAATAGTGCAATCCTTAAAAGTTATCTCCTTCCCAAGCCTTACAAATGAATTTAATTCTGATGCTAAGCAATATCTATGTTTAGGTCTTAAAGCATTTCATATGAAAAAACACTCATTCAACTATGTAATATTATATATACTACAATAATAATTATTATAACTCCCTTTAAGTACCAATTTACAAAATTACCTACTTTATATACACAGATTTTATTTAAAGAGTATTTCATCTACTATTTTATTCTCATTTTTTTAAAAACTGTTTTGACATAAGCATGTACAAACATGCACAGAAAAAAATGCAAAATTTTACAAGTATTTACATTGTGATATATTATCTGATATAAAACCTCAACATATTTTTGCAAATCATATCTAAATACTTCATTTTAATGGAAAAAAAATAATGCAATTTATCTGAGTAACAATTTTCTTTTACTTAAAAAAAAGCAAAGAAGTTGAATATATGATCTTTTAACTTTTGGAAAATATGATTTTAATAAAATTACACATGTTCTTCCACAAATATTTTTAAAAGATTTGACTAGAGCAATTATAAATATAACTTTTCAATACAAATATATCAAAATATTTTTTAGAATAAAGGTATACTGCACAAATTATAGTAAATTAATACAATATGACAAAATTGTTTAGGTTTACTTACAGACAGCTAAACCAATGATGAATATTAGGAAGAACGCTGCTGCAACACTAAGGTAATAAATGTAATGTCTTATAGTTTGTGGCCATAGAGGGAAAAGACAAAGCAGCACAGCTGCAATAACTGAAAAATATAAACATTTTTGGTTAGTTTATATGAACAATTAAGTTATTATCATTTCCTTTTAAATAAAAACTTAGCATTTCATTAATGATTATAATTAATAAATAAACACATACTAGATATCTTAAAATATTAATAATATTACAATTGTGCCATAAACATAGAAAAATAAATAATTCTATATCATATAGAAATAGTAAATAATATTACACTACATAATTGACCAAATAAGAATATAAATTCTTTCTCTCAAATAAATGTTTTATTGAAGGGGAAATACATAATCATGTAACTAATAGTAAAATTATGATTTTAAATTAGAAGACATTACATTATTAAATAATCAGTATCGCAGAACATAAGTTAAGAAAATGCATCAATATTGCATAAACCATACAATCCAATATTTTTAATTAAAATTAACTGTTTTTGATGTAACAAATAAAAGTGACATGGAGTTTGATAACTTACAAATAGGAACTACTTCTTTTAAATCAAAATTACCATTAAATATACTTGAATCCAAATACAAAAGCATTGAATAAATGAATTGTACTTTTCAAAATTACTAATAGCATGAAACAAAGATATAAATAAAAATATTTGTTAGAAAATTTGAAACATTTGAATGCTTAATGAATAAGAATAAACATTGAAAATTTAGTCTTTCACAAAATAAGGGCTGAAATATCATTATATTAATCTTTTGGCTCTTTAAATTGATTAATCACTTATTAATGTTACACCTCAAAACAACATGAGGGCTATTGGTGATTCATAACATAATTTTAAACCTCAGTTAAGTGACAAATAGAACACCTGAGTTGGCATCCTACTTTCTAAACTTCCATACCACACCAGCATAAGGAATTTGAGCCTTGACGGATTTAACATGCATCAGCACATCTACACAGCAGGCACTTAGTAACACTCAGACTTGAGCCCACAATGTGGCAGAAATATCAGCCATGAGTTCGCAACACTGACCACTCAGCACCATGCCCCTTCATTTGTGTGTTTGAACTGAAGAGAGACAAATGTTGTGCTCTATTTTAGAGTAGAGGAAAAGTTGTTTGACTGATTGTTTATTAATGTCACATTTTGAAGCTACACAAGAGTAATTCGCAATGAACACACATAATTTCAAACCATGGTCAAATGACAAGGTTAACACCTGAGCTGATACATCATTTTCTAAATTTCCATACCACACTAACTTGAAGACTCCAAGCCTTAATAGATTTAACATATGTCAGCTCTTCTATGAAATAAATTTTCAGTGGCACAAAGATTAAAACCCACAACTCAAAAGAACAATGCAGGTCACAAGTTTGAGTGACCAAGACCACTTGACTTTGAATATTATAAAGGATAGCAGAGAAATTAACATGTGTGCATCTTCTAAACTCCCATTTGTAAAAAGTAAGTTTTCAAAATGTTATATATATTCTATGAAATAAAGGGCAGGAGACATATTGAAAACTACTGAAACATTGAAAATTATAAACATTCCATTTAATGAAATAAAGTTAAAATACTATTTTTGTTAAGCAATCAAATATTAATTGAAACTAATAAAATGAGGATCAAATAGCTCAACATACCCATTAGAGTACCAGTTATCCAAGTGCGCAGAGGAATGGGATCATATATCCATACATATGGCTGAAAAAAATAATTATTAATCACCATTGCTATTTAAAATGAGTTCTTAGAAGTAAAAATATAATGAAAACAAGAAATGTCTCCTTTCAATCAGATGATAGTACCACATCAACTAGAAAGTAATTGATGAATAACAAGACAATATTTAACTTATCACAAATCCACACATCTTGTAATAGAAAACTTTATTCTTCAATCAATAAATAAAACCTTATTGTGCATTTCTAAGATTATTAAAAAGGAATATAAGAATTTTTACATGACGAATTATACCACTGGTGAATTCCACTATATTGTTTAAAATGTATGAATTCAAACTGAATACACATTTAAAAACCCAACTAATTGAAAATTTATACAATTAACATACAATAATAACTGATAAATTTTTTTTCTGTTCTCACTTATTAATTCAGAAAATGGAAAAACAAATAATGTGACTTAGGATACTGAGTATTGTTAAGGATGTGGACCAACAGATTTTTAATTTTTAGCGAAAAGATTATGCCTTTGCACTTTTGACAACATGGTTTTAAAATATAACTAGCCCTCCCCTCTCCCATAAAAAAAAATCTGCCACATAACTGGAAGTAACTGAAGAATTTAGGTATTTTTTTTAGAAAAAAATAATTAATACTCAGCACTTTTATACTGATACTATCCTCATTCATTATACGGTCATAAATTAATAACTTTTGTAATCATTATTGCAGCCGAACAAAATTGGTATCACTGCTAATGGTTCAAAGAAAATCATAATAATTGGTTTAATTACAAGCTAATTACCATGGCTAAATAATAAGAAACATTTTTCATATGCCTTTTTTTTTATATAAAAATAAATAGTGAAAGAATTTAAATAACCTATGTTTCAAAACTTCATTTCAATTTCATTGTTTGAAAAACAATCTTAAATAAATATGAGGGGTATTACTTTAATCAAACAATCTGCAAAATATTCAACTTGCTTTTTCTCATTCTAATTTTCTAACAAGAGTTTGTTTTTTTTGGGGGGGGAAAGGAGACGGGAAATTATCTTAATACTTCTTTTATTAATGCAAAAATTAAACACACATTATTAATACATAAACCATATAAAAAGTGGATCAAACTTTATTATATATTAATACTCTTACCCTCTTCTACCCTTTGGTCCTCTTAAAAAGATAACCTATAATTGAATATTTCACAAACTGTTCAAAGTATAAGCAAACAATTTAAGATTAAGGAGTTAATGACAGAACTGGTACATTTTTTAAAAATCAAATGTTAAAATTTTTTTGTAACTGCTTTAAATAATTTATATATTTTAATAACAATATTTTTGGTTTTTTAAAAAATACTTTAGAATTGTACTAAAATCATTTATTAATTGACATCAACACATTTGGATAATGTTAAAATAGAAAATCCCACATGATTAAATGTTTGAGACACTCATTCAAAGTCCAGAAGGAGGCATGCCTTTTTAAATAATATCTTAACTCAAACACAGAATTTGATAAAACTTAAATTTAGAGTAATCTTCCTATAAAAAATCATTACACAAAAAATAACATTCTTTATATTTTTGCTTGTAGTAACTGAACTTGTGTGAATAAATATTATAATTTGTTACAAACATAATTCAATTTTCTTTGGTTTATTAACATATCAGAATCAAAATTTGCTATTTGCAATGAGAACTGAAATTAATTGTTTTAAAAAGTCCTTCATTTTTCCCTTCATTGTCAAATGGATTAGAGATAGGCATTTTCACTAATATTATCCAAAAATTAATAAATAAAATCTCATGTGCAAATTAATGATAACAATTCACTTATTTCTAAAACTGCTAGAAAATATGCTACAAATTATATTTTAACAAAATTAATACAGCAATTAAAAGGCCAATTTTAAATTGAAATCAAATTTTCATCAAGTAAGATCTTACATAAATACTATCAAATTTTTCAAAAAACTTTCATGAAACATTAAAAAAAAAGAAGAGTTAGATAATTCTAAATAAGATTTACCTCATTACTGTCAATAAATATCTGATCAAGATGCATGTCTAACTTAATTTTCTTCTTTTCTTTTTTCTTTTCCACTACTTCTGTCCCTTCCTGAAATACAACAGAATAGCCATTCAAATATTCTAATAATGCTATTAGGAATTAACATGTTTCTTAATTCATCCATATTTAGCATATTCCAGATTGAGGCTACTTTTTAATCATTTACATGCCTGGTTTTCAACATTCAGTAACATATGCATATTTTCAAATATTCATGATAGCATATCAACTAACAATACCATAGTTATTTAAACATCCACAAGAATTTCTCTTGTCAACAGAGCTAAACAGATTAAAATTATTGAACTTGATTTCATGCTCCAAAATAATTATTCAATTTGATAATGTCATCATTTAAATGGTTATGTTGCTTGCAGTAAGTACATCCTGACCAAATTTTTTCAAACAGAAATTTAAAGTTGTAGAACTCATTTTAGCAGCAGATGCAACATGAATTCGTAATCAAAAAAAATTTTCCTGCACCTTTTATTGTTAACTAATACTTTTCTAACTTATTCATGACGAATTGGTCAGTTAATATTAGTCAGCAATGTAATATTTTTTAAAAGATGTAAAAATGAAACTTTTGTATGAAACTTAATTAACTTAAAATTACATAAAAATAATCTGCATAGAGACCTTACAATATAATTATATATCACATATATTAAATAGTACATAATAACATAAATAATTTCTTAACTAGTTCTTTATTTATTATTAAATAGTACTTCTGAGCCATAAATTCACAAAGATATTTTTTGTAAATGCATTGATAACTGTATGTTCAAGAAAAGGTTCCGATAATCATATCATATTAAACAAATTTATTGAAAAATTAATTTAGTTTGGGAAGTAAGATTAAGTATGTTACTATACTCTTAATCATATTCCTCAAAATAAATTTATTTCATTCATAATTTTTTTTAAAAAAAAAATAGCCAATATTTACCTTAATACTTAAGGAAACAAAAATAAAATTTTAAAAAATCAATGGTTGTAATGAAAGAAATAACACTTATATAACATAAAAGTAATGTATAAAAAGTAAGCATCCATGACATTAGTAGAGTTATAGAATTAATAATTATTTTTGGAATTTTTTTATTACAATAAAGATGTAGTACAGAATCTTTAATTCAAAAAAAGAAGAAAAATTAGTCAATAGCTCAGTTAACATGTTTTGAGATTTCACCTTTTTCTCCTCAATTTTTTCAACTTTTTCAGATCCTTCTGATTTTCCTTTAGACTTTTTGGATTCTTTGCTTGGCTCTTGGACAGGTTCCTCTGATTCTTTCTTCTTCTTTTTGACTTCTTTCTGCACCACAATCTTTTTGGCCCGATGGAAAAATTTGTGGTCAAGTAATCTGAAATAAATGAAAATATTTAACTATATGTATATATCCTGCATCAGTACCAGGCATATTATAAAATGAGATAATGTTCTCACATCACAGATTAATACTTCTTTCTCCAGGAATAGTAGAAAAATCTGAATTTAAAGAGACAAACGCACCTGGCCATAAAATCTATTGCAATGTTCCTATTGGAAAAATTGAGTATGCCTTTCTTATTTTCTTTTGCCCATGGAGATTCCACTAAAAGATCCACTGCTTTACAAGCTGAAATAAAAACTCAAAATATAATATAAACTAATAAAAAACAGAAAACAGAAAGAAAAAAAAACCATCCTTAAAATTTATTTTAATGACAGATTTCAAAAAGGCACTAATAATTCCACTTAAGAATTTATTGAACAGTAAAAAAATGAGTTAAAAAAATTGGCCCTCTTTAACAATTACATACATTTAAATTAAAAACAGAATGTTTTCTCCATAAGAAACAAACTACAGCATCTATAAATACCCCACCACCACCACACACACACACACAAAAGTTTAAAACAAGAATATTTTATATTTTTATTTCTCTCAGGAAGTACTAATATTTTTTAAATTTAAGCTCTTTGAGAGAATAAGAAAAAATTTGGAATCCATAATTACAATTAATATATATATAAATTTTAATTTTTCAATCTCATCCATTAATTATGAACTGAATTAGTGACTATGGCAGAAATTGAAATTCTGAATAATTTATCTTAGAATATAATAGAATCAATTATATTACTAACTTAACTTAAAAACAAATCAATAATGAAATGATCATTTAAAAAAAATAAATGCAGAGTAAATTCATAAAATAGTGAAATCTAACCTTATGTCTTTCAATTTATATATTTATTTATCAAAGTTTTTTTGAATTCTTGATTTACATGTAAATAATTAACAATTGAAGCCTGTGTCTTCAACACTCAAATTAAGGATTTAATAAAATGTAACAAACTAAGAAAAAATTACAACCTAGCAAAGCAAAAGGAAGAAGGCACACTCCTATTATATATATTAAACATTAACTATTTTCAGGTTTAATCTCATGTTTTGCAAACTTGAACAAAAAAAGTTAATTTTTGAAGATATCAGACAATTAACATTTTTTTTCACAAATAATCCCCCCTCCCTCCTTGCAGGTAACTTTTCTTGGTAAGCAACTACATTTCAGAATATCAATAGCATTTCTACAGAAAAAAATACAGAAAAACTTCAAGCTGTACTTGTTAACTGTGATAAAAAAAACATATTTCTCAACATTCAACATTAATACACACACACAAAAATACCATTGATTATTGTTATCAGTAGACAGCATACTTACCATGATAACAGACTATATTTATTTTAAGACTGTCGTAATACTGAATTATTCTAAACTAAAATAATTTAAAACTTTTAGAATAGTTCATGCAAAAGATGGGGGGATTTTTTCGTAAAAAGTAATATTTTAAACTTTATTACTGTTAGTTTCATTAAATTTTTTTTTAAAATATTAAACCTATTTATAAATAATATTCAAAGCATTCATCAGGACTCAGGGCGGCATTTAGTCTTTCTGCTTCTTGAAACAACTACTTTGATATAGTCTGTACAAAGTTTGAGAACTCAAATTTTTGTTTTGATTTTTAATCTCTTCAACTTTTTTGAAATGTTCATACATTGAATAACAAAAATTAAATATACTGTCATCAAAATAAATAAAATCTAATTTTTTGTTGAATGACTTCAATCTTGAGTTATTAAAATTTATATTTAAAAAAAATCAAAGTAATTTTACTCAAATAATTTTTCATATAAACAAATAAATTCATTACAACAGATCAAGTTTTGAACACTTATTGTGATTTTTTAAAAAAAATGTTGATATTTTATTGATCAATAATAGAATCATTTATTGGTAAAAAAATTCACATTTCTTCAACTCAAAGATGTTAAGAAATCTAAAAGTGTTGTATTTTTTCAATTAGATTCAAGCATTAACCCCTTCACGACGGGCAGTGCAAATATGCATTCATCACAGACACACCTCATGGCCGGGCGGTGCAAATATGCATTTTAGAAAAATGCTCTGGTAGGCCGGGCGATGCATACATAACTTTTCAGCTGGAACGTTTTTTAATGACCACTAGATGGCACCTTATGTACATTATATTGAAACTGAACATAGCTAGAGTAACCTGACCTTCAGTTTGTTTACATTCTTCCTGGATTTGGTATTTTGCTCATCAACTGTGGCAGGAGAGGGGACAATCGAAATGTAAACAAATAGCTCATAAAATTTCCACTTGATATAAAACATTCATGTTTCTAATAACTCTCCCAATTCTTTTTCTTAACAGTGTGGAGTGTTTTAGCGTCAGTTCTGTTACAGTTTTTGTTGCTTTCAGATATATTTTGCGTACTTTTTTTATTTCAAAAACTTTTACTTCAAGTTATTATTTAATTGTTTTGAAGGCATTTTCCTAACCTTAATATGAACAAAAAGGGTGAAAAAAAAGCCAAAGTGTATAGTCACAAACCAGGTATAAATAAAAAAAAACAAACCAAAAAACATTTTATGCTTGCAAATTATATAATGTAGGATTTTGCGTCTCTCCATGCTTCGAAGTTTTCCACACTCAACCTTCATTTTAATTTTGTGCTTTTTTTTGCAAATAATCAATATCGTATTTTTTATTAATTTGAAAGTGTATTAATGTTTTATCAATGAACATTTTGAAAAAAATTGAATAGTGCTTACGAAATTTATTTCCCAAAGTAGATCATATATATTTTTTTTATATAATTTCATGTAAGTTACAGGAAAAACATTATTAGTCCTACATTCTAGTTTTATTGTAACTGAAAACTTGTGTAATAATCTAAAGGGGTACCAAAAAGTATGATGTTAGGACTGAAACTTTGTTATTTATGCTTTTTTTTTCTTAAGTTAAGCTTAGCGACAAAAACGCCCCGTCCTTACGCATTCACCCCGTCTCTAGCGAGCGTCTCATAGAAAATTACCCGTCCTGAAGAGGTTAAATAAAAAGATACAGTGTTTTTCTAAATCTAATTATTTATTGAGCATTCAATTTTTTACATTTAAAAAATTCCATAATGGCTTACAGGACTAGTTCCCCTCCCACATACACACACCAATTATAAAATGGCACATTTAAATACGACTGAGCTTCAAACACAGTGGTAATAATATACTTAGTTTAAAAATGCATTCAGAGTTTCAAAAAGTTATTTTAGTTTTGGAAAAACAAGCCTTTTGAGTGAAAAATAACTACAAAATCATTCTTGTATAAATCAAATTTCGCTTTGTGTAAAATTAAAGTAAAATATGATTTTAAGTAATATCTCCGATTAGTTGTGTTTCCCAAACTCTGCACTAAATAAATATAATGAAGATGGGAACAAAAAGAAGTTTCAACAGACCAGACAAAATACAATAAAATTTAAAAATCTAAGGTAGAGAGTGATGTGACATAAATAAATGAAATATACCAATGAAGTATTCCACTTTGTGTCCCAAAAGTGTGGTTTTCTTTTCAGGAAGTTTCTGTTTAAGATATCTGGCCACTTCATATTCTTCTTTGGAAGGTTTTTCATCGACATCTTTCACATCAGTCTGTAGCAAAAATACATAGATAAATTCCACAATATATTATTAAATATCTAAATTATCTTAAAATGTTTCCCACAATCTCTGATTACATGGCCAAACTGACTTAAAAATATTGAACAAGTGAATGTGACATATGATATCCTGAATCATAACATACTTCCTGCATTTCTAGATAAATTAATAATATATAAAGGAAAAATATTGAATATTGCAAAAAAAATGAATTCAACAATTGCATGAAGTTAGAAAATTATGCAAGAGGTTATATAACTGTTTATTTTCTAAACAAAAAGCAGCTGTTATGAAATTAAAATGACTAGCAAAAATGTATTTAAAATTTTAAAAAAATCAAGTTGGTTTAAATGAAGATTCAAAATTTTGAAAGATTACGGTGCATACATAAAATAAATATTCATCAGCATCAAATATGCTGGTACTCAGCTCTAACAAAAAAAAAAGTACCATTCATATAACAATAACTAAAATAATTTCTATTTGTATTTCTACTTTTCTTTAAAATTTCAAATAAGTATTTTAATTCAATAATCTTCCAAAATTTAATTTAGAGAGTAAAAAAATTTTCTATATTTTTTCAATACATTAAAGACATTATAAAATACACATAATTAACAATTACATAAGAGATATCATTATAACAAAGAATTTACTGCTCTGGCTCAGCTTAACAATAAAAGATGCAAGACTCGTATTAATACAGAATATAACCAAAAACTCAAATTTGAATTTTTCTCCAAAATTTTAAATTTACATATTCTGAATTCATGTATTAAAAATGTATAAATTTAAATAAATTGTTTCCTTTTTTTCCCAAGAATCTTATTAAAAAATATGTTTACACACACACACACATCCTATTTTAAATATAAAACTTTTGAACATTGCAGTATGAGTAAAAGATAACATGGTTCTAAGAGAACCATGTTGAATATAATAAACAAGAATCAGATATTGTAATGAAAGAAATCTGTAAATGGTTACAATTCAACAATTTCAAAATTAAATACAATTTTTAAAAATACATAATTGGGTACTTATTACATATTATAACACATATTATAACTTAAATTAACTCAGTAGCGCAACAACCCATGAGGGCTAAGGTCTACTGTGCCCAACTCAGTATACGCGACCTTGGGCCCTGAGGTGTATGAGCAGATGTTCCGGTCAGTCTGACACGAAACCCCCATTATTTAAGTTCCCAAGCAAGCTTGGTTCTCATTTATCGACCCACTGAAGGGATGAAAAGCTGAGTCAATCTTGTCCAGCTAGAGTTTGAATTTCAGACCTGTGGTGTGGAAGTGCAATGCACTAACCACTCAGCCACTGGGCTTCCTAATGCTGATTAATTTCTCCAAATCAAAAGATGTCACCAAATGTCATCATTATTACCATGGTGTTCAAACACGTGTGGAAACAGTTTCACTATAAGTTGCATATCATGACATTTGGCAGCATCTTTCGATTTGACAAAATTGATCAACAGTATAATATATAAGTACCAATAATTAATATATTTCTGTTACAATTTATAGGTACTGTGGTTGATGAATGCTGTTGCCAAGATGAACCGCAATATTATTTAAAAAGATATATTCACTACAAACTTTTTTTTAATTTTTTCTGCTTCTTTTCCTGGCATTATTTCTAAGTACCTTTTTTTTTCTTATTCTATTGCTATTTTATGGTATTTACATTTTTTCAGTTGGGTTTCCACAAAAAAGTAAGTACATTTTTGCTTATTTCATCCTTTTTCCTTCTTTTAAAATTAATGTTATTCCTCTTTCTCATCAGGAATATAAGCCATTCTTCAGTTATTTTCATATTGAGTTTTTAGTGCTAGGCTGCCACCTTTGATTGAAAACTACTGAATGCCAAAATCTTATTTGGCCTCATTTCAAAACCGCACCAAAAAGATGTTTAGCATGTAACATACTGATAAATTAATTCTGGCATGTTTTCTTATGTATAATCAAAAATCTTTTTTGGTTCATGGTCCCTATATCAAATATAAGTATCATAACTATTACAACTATTTTAGACTGGAAAAAGTGCATTTGACTTTTCTTCTTTAGACATTTTTTCCAAATTCGTTTCCTTTTCTTACTAAACATAATTTGAGAAAATCTGTTAATTTCTGTTATTAGCATGTTTAAAAACCCTATATCACAATCCTAAAAAATTGTTTAAATTACAAAATAAAAGCAAGACAAAGAAAAAGTAGCATATAGTGCATCCTTAGGCTAAATAAAACATACCAAACCCAAAAAATCAATTATTAATATACAGTGCTTAAAAAATATCAAAAATAACACAAGATTTTTTTTCTTAAAAAAAAAAGCAAAAAATTAAACATGGCATTTTACATTGCATCTGCAGAACATTTTCTTTTAAAATTCATGTGACATCTTATTAATTCAATCAAATTAAAACTTTATAAAATGTCAAGCAGTATTGTCTTGTTACATAATTTTAAACTATTATGTAAACACAAAAGAAATAATTAAAACATTAAATGACCAGACAAATAAAATGCAAATTTTTGCAACAGGAAGTTTGTACGATAACTTGCAAACTGGAACATTTGTATTGACTCTTTAAAAGTACTCAAATAAATTTATCTATATCCTTTGCTATAATTATTATTAAAGTATATATGAAAAGATACAAAACATCAACAAAAAAGCTTTATTATATTCATTAATTTCACAACACAATACTCCAGAAGCCGTTTAGGTAAAAACATTGCCAGTATTATTTATTGTAAGTATCAATTACCATGCTCACAAATAAGGAAAAATCAAACTAGTACTACTTGACATTGAGAAAATAAGCCAAAGTAGAACCAAGCCAATTAGCAAAGCTTTAACAGGAAAATACCTATGTAATTCTAAACAATATTTTTATCTGTCAATATTCTAAAAAGAAAATAA
This sequence comes from Trichonephila inaurata madagascariensis, assembly GCA_019973955.1. NCBI lineage: Eukaryota > Metazoa > Arthropoda > Arachnida > Araneae > Nephilidae > Trichonephila > Trichonephila inaurata. Next base: position 190,215 of record BMAV01003335.1, on the reverse strand, counting down.
TCGATGAGAGATAAAAAAGACAAAGGATCTAAAAAATTATTTTCTTATAATAGTCATAATGCTCTTTGCTTTCAATATGTCAATCATTTTTTAGTAAATCAATATTATTTAAAATCTCAGTTTCAATTTTTTCAACCTTTATCTCCAAAAAAAAAATATAATTTTTCTTTTTCTGAATGCAGTTATTTGTAAATTAGGTTTGATAAAGTAATTCATGCTAAAAACAATATAGTAATATTTTGAAACAATATTTTATTTATTCATTTTAAAAGGTTTAAAATATATCTTATAGTTCTATTTTTAGTGCTCCATCTTTTTTACTTGAAAACAGAAGATTTAAATATCTATATGAGACCCTGAGATCAATGTGCTAGTTGTATTAAGACAATAACATTTTTTTTTTCAGTTCCAAAAAAATCCAAAACTTATCCTTCTTCCTTTCAACAGAGGGAGAATTTTATCCTTTCATATATTACAATTAATGCAGAATGTTGTAAATAATCTCATAAGATCAATTTTAAAAGGTTCAAGTGATAATAATGTAACTATATATGGTGATTTAGTATAATTAGATTTTTGAAAGAAAATTTTTTTTAAATCAATAAACAATATAAAATCATAGTAACTAAGTATACTTGCAAAAAAACCCAGTTTATTCAAGCCAACAGCAAGTTTTATAAATTAAAAATTTCTATATTATGAATGACTATTCACTTAAACACTACACATCCATAGAATTTAAAAATACAGCATCTCATTAATTCCTTACAATATCAAAAATAATAAATAAAAAGGAAATAGTGATTCTTTAAATGTTATTAAATTTTGAATTAAGTTAGAAATTTATATAGTAATTGTAGTTACAAAAATTAGTAACGATATAATACGATGTCTAATGAGCACGACAAGTCTCATCAAAATCGGGATAAAAGGATTTATTCCACAAGCTGAGCACACACTTAAAGAACCAAATTACGAATTCCAAATGTAAACTACAGTCGAAGAATTAAAAGTCGACATATAATAGTGAAAAATCGTTAAGATAAAAACATTTGGCAATTTTAACAAATTGAAATTTCAAGTTCATGGAACTAGAAATCAAATACCTAAAAACTTTACCGAAACACAACGACAGGGAAGAATGACAAGTAATTCACTTTTGAAGAAAAAAAACGATTCCTTCAAGGAAATTCAAAATGACAACAAGGCAAATAAGAAATGTGTTGTCTCAGCAAATATTTAGATTAAATTCTACAAAGTTGTCACTACTATTTATAATCCGAATATTAGATTTTCTAATTAGGTAAAATATTTCAAAATTATTACCTCCTTTTTCTTTTTGTTTTTCCTTCGCTCGGCCATGACCATGAAGTTCAGCTGACGTCTCCGTAAGAAAGAATACAAAAAAATAAACGTCTATTGAAACCGCAATGTCTAAGAACACCTCTCCTCTTCAGCTCAGTACATTACCATTGGTCAGTAATGTGATAATGATACATACGAAAATAATGCTGAAATCATAACCCGAAATCAAAACAAAATAACTCTTTAACTGTATTGGTCAGCGATAATACTGTTTTTTGACACATAACGTATAGATATCGTTGCCATTTCCAGAACTCCAATATATTTCTTCTGACGTTTAATTATATTACAAATAGTTTTGAGCTAACAGAAAAGCAAAAATAAATAAAGATTCTTTTGTTTGAGACGCACTAAATTTTCTCTAATTTTCAAGCCATTGGCAGACAAATGTAGTTAATTCTATTAAATAAAAAAAGTCCATTTGGAGGGCATTGCCCTTTGTTCGTGCGTGAAGGTGGGTTTACGCAACACAGCTTCACAAAGCAAGGTTTGCATAATGTAAACGTGGCCCCCACACGAAACGATTAGATTGCGCGTCTTCACTGTGTGAATCTTGCTTCATAAAACATCGTGTATTATGTAACTTTACCCTTAGAGATATGAGGGAGAAGTGTAGATAAGAGAATAGCATCTTTTTTTCAAAATAGAAAGATCGGGAGGGGTAAATTGTCTTGGTTTCCTTGCATCTAATTAAAATGGAGGAAATAAAAAGAATTTTTCTTTACATTAGTAATATAATTAAACTTTCTTTCATTCTGGAGTGTCAGATCAGATTTCGGTTGGCTTGAGTTTATATCGTTCTAGAGTTGCTCGAGGATGCTCCAAGATACATTTCACAATTCTGAAACTCATCAGGGTTATGAGTTAAATAGATATCGCAAATTTTTAATTTTCTTAGAGCAAGGGCAAGCCTCAGGTTGATATAATGTGCAACAATCCCATTACTATGTAAAATAGTCTTTGTCGATCGAAATAGGGACTTGGTTTTCGTTCTCTCGGAAAGTCAATTAAATTGCCAAAGTTCATAACGATTTCACAATCGTATATGAACCAAAATCATGTTAATATTATTTAAAATTGATTAAATCATTATTTAATAATTTATAACCCATTATTTTTCATTCACTCTTTTATATATACATCAGTAACTTTCTTTTTATTCTTAAAGTAGTAATTATAGAATTATGCTTCATATTTTCCTGAGTCAGAATTGACAACTAAATTTAATTCCGGAGATATTAACGAATTCATAGTAAAATACTTAAGAAAAATTTTACTGACTATTTTTGATTATTACCAACCTGTACTTTAGATTATTACTAACCTATAAGTTTATAAAAATAAAAAAAAAGTCTATTAGACTTAATTTTTCCAAGTAATACCAACCAATAATTATTGATTGTAATTTACATAAATCTTGATAAATGTTTCAAGATTAAGAAAAAGAGAATGCGAGTATTTATATCCAACATATCTTGAGAGAGTTTCCTTTTTATTTGAATAATAAGTGAATAAAACCAAACAGATTACACAGCTATTTTAATGGAAAATATTATTTTTAAGAATATATACCAAAGTAAATGTCTTTGATCTAAAGTGCTTATGTTTGAATTTTTAAAATCTAGACCAATGAAGCATTCTCTAAAGGATTTGGGGAGTGTTGAGTAGGATATATGTAATTTTTTGATAATCATATTCAGTAGCGCACACAGGAATTTTTCGAGGGGGAGGGGGTCCGGGGTCGAAAGTTCACCAGTCTTGTATCATGCTCCTTTTGATTTTGTCGATTTTCGGGAACAAAACACTGTAAAAAACTAATTATTGAATAAATAATTAGCATTAATTAATAAAATTAATCATTAATAACAAATAATTAAATTTTACGTACTATATACTTA
>BMAV01003335.1:170650-186852 GCA_019973955.1 Trichonephila inaurata madagascariensis | reverse complement strand
CCCCCCCCCCCCCCCCCCCTCCCTTGTGTGCGCCACTGATCATGTTAGGTTTTAGAAATCACTGGATAAAGTTTGTTCCAGAACACTGATAATAAGATCTAGGCAGCCTCTCTTGGGTAGCTTTGGGGAAGAGTATATAAGTTTTGGTATTTTTTGGCTGTATGATTAGTACTGGTTACGATTTGAGATCAATTTCGAAGTAAAATTCTAAAAATAAGTTATATATCTTTAAAGATCAAAACAAACAACATTTATGAGTTTATAAAATAAATTTTTTGAAAAAACACTAACTTTTTTCGAAGATATAAAAATTGCCAGATATATTAAACTGATTTCTTTAAAAAAAAATATCGTATATTTCATAATACACAATAACATATAAATGTTATCAAAATGGGACGAAAACTGGTAACTGCAAATGTATATATATTGAAAACGAAACGTGGACGGTATTATAGGAATTGAATGTTTTATTTGGGAAATACAGATACAAGAGTACTATGTATAAATGCATTGGTTCACATCAACTTTGATATAAGCTGTTATTTTGCTTAGTGCTACGTAGAGCCAGGACCAGCTCTAGCAGTTTTGCCACCCCGGATAAAAATGAAAAATGCCACTTCCCTCTCTAAAACAAAAAATAATTAAAAAGATGAATTATTCACATATACATGGACACCTATAAAACTTGAATAATTATTGAGAAAAAAAAAAGCTGCATAACAATATTATAACTTAAAATAATAATAATAATATATATATATATATATATTGTTTTAAGTTAAATACAAAATAATTCGAAATTAAGGACATAGCTACTTGTTATTATTTAAAACGAGTAAAATGTAAGAAAAGGGATCACTCATTTCAGCATGCAAATTTTTTTAATGGTGTCTATTGGTGGTGGGGATCACAAACGTTTTTTTTTTAACTTATAGTACCTATACTCAAGACTAAAATAAAACATCTCCTGTGACTCTCTATAAAAAAAATCTTTTATTGTCCTTGCCCCCTTTTGGATAGCTGACACGGGACGTCATATGGGTGAAAGGAATGTCCTTTGTGACACATTTTGGGATGGGGAGAAAATTACTAGTAAAAGATGTGTAAATTTAATCTAATTTCATGATTGAAAATATATTACTGTGCTTCGAACTCTTAAGTTTTAACATAAAAGAAAACTGACATTAAACATACAGAGTACAAAATAAGAAAGAAAGATACGTTAAATCAAATATCAAATTCACTCCCAATAATATTTCAGAAAATATATCAAATTTTTTGTAACAAAAAAAAGGAGGATTTTTCAAATGTGATCCAAATGCCACCTTTAGAATTTGCCGTTCTGGGCAGCGGTCCGGCTTGTCCGGGGCCCTAGAACCACCCCTGGTAGAGTTGACGGATGTTAGGATTACTTGCCATACACATTTCAATTGGCGAGTTAGATAGGTGGGATCCACAGACACCCGCTTATCACAGACCAAGTATTCCTTATTAGGGAGAGAGCCGACGAATGTGCCAACCAGGAAAATGTTACAAAAGCATGAAGTCAAGCAGTAAAAAAGTACACTATGAGCAACAGGACATTATCCAATGGAAATGTTAGCCAGAGGGACTTAAAAAAGAAAAGCAACACAGCAGAGCGTAGAACTTCGTCAGCGAATCGTCTTACTGTCAGAGTATCACGGATGACAACCACATTTAGACCCGACTACTATACTATAACTTCTAGTTGTAAGACAACAGTCAGGTAAGTATCCTCCCACCAGACTTCACTGATCATTAGGGCTCAATTAGAAACCGGACTCATCCCTGAAAAAAATTTTACCCCATTGCATGAGATATCTGGCATCGAAACTGTTCATCAGATTCCAGGATCGAAAATTGTTCGTAAGATTCGTTAGTGGTGTGCAATAGTAAGGAGTAGTTGACGCAATGGCTACCTTGATTTCAGTCTCCATTTGTTAAGTGATTTATTGATCATTATTGCAATCACTGGTACTTCCGGTTACAAGTTGGACTATCAATAAGGACACATAAAGAACTGTAAACGTCAATTGGGCAATCATTGTTCTAACTCTTGGTCAACACTTACCTTCTTGTTGCTCTGGGTGGCCATGGTTCACCAATTCCTACCAAAATCAACAAATGGCGGCAATGCTTTGATCTAAATGTTATGTTCTTGTGATTTAACCATCTTCCTTCCTTTAATCCAATTGCACATTCCTTTTTAGAATATGAAATCTGACCAAACTGTTCAAAAATCCACCAGTGCTTCATTCATAAAGGATTGATGATACCTTATTCACATGAAAGTTGTGCTTCTGTTTTACACACCATCTGGATTCTTTGTACAATGTGCTGGAGTTCCAGGCATTCAGTCATAGGCTGCCAAAAGTGAATCACTTGCATGTTCTATTGTAAGGTGAATGCACAATTTCATTCCAATAAGATAACTTCTTCTTAGTAGTAACTCCTTTTTATGTTAAGAGTGTAGACCAGTGGCGCACACAAGGGGGGGGGGGCCCGGACCCCCCCAAAGCCCTTGATTTTTTTCCGATTGGTTATAATTCTAAGAATATAATACATAACATTTAATTAAATATTTTTTATTAATGATTAATTTTATTAATTAATGCTAATTATTTATTCAATAATTAGTTTTTTACTGTGTTTTGTTCCTGAAAATCGACAAAATCAAAAATAGCATGATACAAGAATGGTGAACTTTCAACCCCGATCCCCCCCTTGAAAAATTCCTGTGTGCGCTACTGGTGTAGACGTATAAGTGAGTGTTGAAAATTGTATACAAACATTCAAATTATGAACAGTTTTAAAAAATGATAGTTTAAATATTAGAGATGAAGAGTGTGAAAGAACAGCTCATGGAAAATATCAATGATATGATTTTCATTGTAAAGGATAGTTTTATATTTTTAAAACACAAAAATAACTCATATTAAACCTAAATTTTCATATCTAGTTAGGTTTTAAACTATTATATATATAAGAGGATAGAATTTAATACAGTTTTTGTGTACATATTTGTTGAAGTAACATAAAATTATAATACTTGAAAATGTATTTTTAATGATAAATACTGTGTGAAAAATAACATTAAACAATAAAAAAAGAATAAATAAACAATTCAGAACTTCAAAAAGTGATTAAAAATATTTTTTAATGAAAGTTTTAAAATAGCTTGAATCAAAATATATAACAATAAATCAGGAGGGCTGATTTCTGAAAATATAGAGGAAAGAACTTTTTATTTCAATATAAATATTGTTATACAGGAACAAAAAATTAGTATTCAAAATATTCTTTATGTCTGTTAAACAGTGGACCGAAAAAAATAAAGCAACACAACATTTTGATAAATTTATTCTGATATTAAATTCTGAGTATAAATACAATTGACACACTACCTTTTAAAAAAGATTTAAGAAAACAAACAACAAAAAAGGCATTCATTCTTTAAAAAAAAGCAAAGGAAATGCTATATATAAAGTAAACAAATGACACTTTAATTTTTTTTAAAAATAAAAACCTTTATTTTTATTTACAGAAATTGATTTACACAATCAAGCAAACATTGTTACTTGCTTGGGTAATATTGATATAATACATGAAGCTCTTTTGTACTTTTCTTTATCAATGTAGCTAAAGTTTTTCTGAAAGGAAAAAAAAAACAATGACATTTTGTCTTAAATGCATAATATAAATAATTAAATAAAGAAGCACTACACAAATTTAAGTTTAAATCCTTCAAAATTTTCTTTAACAACTCTTTTTACTCCAAATTCTATACAGATAATTCAATTTAAATTATTACAACAAAAATACATTTTGTGAATACAATTCACATGATTACATTTTAAATCAAGAAAAATAACAAAAATTTATAGAAAAATATTAACTGATTGCATTACTTATTACTTTAAATATAGACAAACCAGTATTGCTTGAACTTATCATATAAAAAGTGATTATACAATAGAACAGTTAAAAAGATCATGTATCTACAGATGATAAAGAGGAGAAAAAACCCATCTTTTTTTAAAGATGGTTTATATGCTATGAAGATACACTATGTAGAACTTGTTACGAACATGCTTAAATCATTTTGGGAAACATAAATGTCAAGATACACAAGAAGGATGAATTTAGGCCAACAATTAGAAAATACAGTTTATACGGTAACACTAAGGATAATGGATAACACATTTGATATACTTTGCTGCTGAGAATAGTTTGACTATATACAGCACCCTATACAACAATAAAAGAATACACAAGATGACCAAGTGCTCACTTGATGGGGAGATGTAGAGCCAAATTGACCCTGTACTTACTCTAGACGTGTACCAGATATTAAGGACATTAGAACCTATCAAGGTGCAACCTGTGATTTCAATCATTACTTAATTAAATTACAAAATTAAAATTTGAAATACTTGTAAAATAAGGGAGGTAGAGTCAGAAGTGATTTGAAATGAAAGGTTAAAAAATTAAACTACTAGCCAAAACCCCCATTTTAGTCTACGAGAGAAGTTAAAATCGAAAAACTTTGACATAAAAAAGGTTGAAAATAAATAGAGGACACACAAAAAAAATGTCATTCATGTACATACCGTATTTATTCAAATCTAAGTCGCACTATTTTTCTTGTGTTAATGCTACTGTGAAAATTGGATGCAACTCAGAATCGAAGGCAATTGTTGAATGGGGAAAATTGAGTTTCACCCCTATCAAAAAGAAAAATGTAGCCGTCCATTCTGACTACTTGCATTGATGACTTATCACATTCCACAGTTTATTGCCAGTATTCAGTTTATCCTAAACATCATTGTCTGCTCATATATAGGAAATTTTTTTGTATATGCTTTTTTTTTATCACCTAACTATCATTAGCCGAGTTCACTATGATGTAAATACAAAAAGGGATACTCATTTTATATGTGGAAAAAACAGAAACAGAACAGTGGCCACTGAAAATTTGACATGATGTATCAAATATATGTCGATGGCATAAACAAAAGGATAAAATTTTTACTTGTAAATGATCAGCGGTCTTCAATAATTCTTTAACATGCTTCTATAATACATTCTTTAAAAAAAATGTTGCGTAACAAATGTATTGGATGGCATGGAAGACAACACCGCATGGGAAAATGGCAATGCTGGCACTAATTCCGAAGTCCGCTGTGGCATTGGGAGTGACGAATCATTTTCGAAACGTGATAACTATGGTCAGAATAATTATAGGTTCATGTATGTGCTTGACAGTTTTTAATATTGGTAAAATAAACAAAATAACTTATTATTTCTCATTAAAAATATTTCTTCAAGTATCAGATGTTGATGAACCTTTTACACAATTTGTTATTTTTTCTCAAAAATGTGTAGAAAATTGGGGGGTGGCTTACATTCGAGCAAATGCAGTAGTTAATAATATACTGGGAATATTGATAATGTAAAATTGAAAGAATGGTTTGAGCTAGAATGCATGCTTGCATCACAAGCTAGTGACATATAAAAATATACCACAAAAACAACATTCAAGAAAATAAGTTGAGAATTGCAAGAAAATTAAGAAACATGAAAATAAGACTCAATGGTTTTAAACAGAATTTTTTACAAAAATCATTTAAGAGATTTTTTACATCTGTAAGGATTGGAAAAAACCTTTCTTTCATGAAATATGGATTGGTCAAAAAGTTTTTAAACCTAGAGTAACTACATGTAGAAACATAGAAAGATCATTTTAAATGACAGAAAAGAAATTCTTTACTAGTGTATAACAAATTTTTTGATTCTTACAATTCTGGGCCTCTTAGCAGAGGATGCTACTTTTGAAATGTAAACAATGCATTACAGCTGGTAATAAGCAATGTTTTAGAAACTTGTGGAAGTTTGATAAAAACTTTTAGACTGTCTTTTGATGCAAAAAAGAGTGGATTCAAGTTTGAGATTTTGATACATGATTTTACTTCTGACACACCAGAGTGGTTGCTATTATTTTCAGATTTTTGTTACTAAAGATATACAGGGGAATCATACAGTATGATAGGTTTCAGGAAGACAGAAAAGAGCTTGAGTCATATCACAAGTTTACTCTGCAAAGATACAAGGCTGTAAAGTAAACCAAATGCCATGATGCCTTGTTGCCAGTATGTTTTATATGAGAGACAAAAGTTAATTGTGTCTAGAACAAACCTCAGATGCATTCTTTTATCCAATGCATCACCCAAATAAAAATGAGGACATAATTTAAGTGTTTGGGATATTGCCAACTTCTTGTAAATAGAGGTATGAACTTTTGGATACAATGATCTTTAATTTCCAGTCTGAGCTACAGCTTTAACTTTGATGCATAATGTAGAAAATAAGAGATTACAATGGAAAATCTTCTGATTTATCTCTTATCATGCAAAATGATTACAATGTTGTTAGGACAAATTGCTAACTTTGATGTGACAGTTTGTAGAATATATTGTTACCATAGATATCTTAAAACTGCAGACCTAGAACTGGCACTTGTGGAATACAAACCTGAGAGAAATACACTACAGTAAATAAAATGGAAATATTTAATGCTCCTTGGATGGCCCGGTACTATCTGATTCACAGACCTGTACCAGTCTGTGGCCCAGGGGGTTGGGGACCACTGTTCCATAGTATAATAAAGCTTACAGCTAACCTTGAATATCCTTACCAACAAGGCTTGCAAATTTTACCACAGGATTAGAAGGTATTATCAAATTTTCAAATCATGCTTAGGATTTATGCGATTAGTCATTTTAAAAGAACCTAATATAATTAAAAACAAATGGCCACATACAATAGATGCAATTTAATAACATGAAGTTAGTGTCCTGTGATCTCATTATATACATAATTTTTAAGAAAAGTTCATAATTAAGTTTATTTTAATATGAAGAATTCTTTGAAATCCATGAAAAGTGTGTCATTATCCATAAGTAGCAATACTTTCTTAACAAAAATATTACTCGACTTTGTATAAGCATTTAAAAAGGTGTTTATGAAATAAAATTTGTAATTTCATAAGCATCAATCAAATAAATACTTTACTTCAAATAAATTTTAATGATAATTTATTCCAAATTTATCTGAAATTTGAAGGACAATGGATAATTTTTGCAATTACATTAAACATTGTTTAGATTAATTAAATATTAAAAACTTACTTCATCTTCTGTATTTACTGTGTTCTCTGATTTTAAAGATGAAGATGACTCTTCTTGATTTACAGGCTGAGATGCATCTGTTACTTCAATAGAATCTTTGTCCTCTGGCAATAAGGTAGAAATAGCATTCTCCTGGATAGGAGATGTTACTTCAACAGAATCATTAGAATCCAAAGCCAATGAGGAGATAGTTTCATTTTCAATAGGAGATGCAGCTACAACAGACCCAATGGATACTGGAGAAGCCAACTCATTTTGAGCTACCGATGTCATACCAGGTACATCAATGGATTGAGACTCGGCAACGGATGTTGGATTGTTATTAGAAAAGTCAACTTCTTTATCTGTTTGAATTATAAGTTGTCTAGCCTCTATGACTGTCGCTAAGCTACTGCTGTCCTGAAGCTTTGATTTTCGATGACTAAGCCTAAATTTAGATTTGAAAAAGAAATTAACAAATTTTGAAACAAAAAAATTGATTACTTTAAAAATCTTAATTAAAAAAAAAACAAGAAAAGAGTTTTTGTTAAATTTAACATTTCCTCATTTTGGCGAAAATGAACATTTTATATCTATAAATAAATTGAAACAATAATGTTACTTTAATTATATTTTAGACTCACTGAGAAACTGTTATGAAATACCAATCTTTGCATTATTTCAAAACTTGGTGCTTATGTATTATTGCAACCGTATTGGTGACATTATATGAAATGAAGCACATGGTTGCCAATTCAGTGTGTACAACACATGCGAAATCAGAGTTTCCAACTAGGAGAGTTATCTTAATCATTATCATTGTTGCAATAGTACATAAGTATCCAAAACTTTTAAAAATTTAATATAATTAAAAATTATGTTATGTTCTTTATAAATTACACTGATACAAAGAAAATTACAAATTTAAATACTTCAGCAAAAAAATAACAATTATAAGAAATAAAATAAGGATATCTCACCCAGAAAATATAAATTCCTTTTTTGATAAATTTTCAGGAAATATTTTAATGTACATTGTGCCAGATTTCACCTAAAAAAATTCAATGAGATAAACAGCATGAATTAAAATAGATATGTATGCATTCTGTAAAAAATAAGGTAGAAAGTTACAACATAAAGAAGTGTAATGTTACATGTAGGTATAAACGATTAATATTTAACAATTTTATTTAAGTGTATAATGCTTCAGATAAGTTCATTTAGAAAATGAAATAATGACTTTAACTCACATATAGGACTACATTTCAACTATGTGAGTCATATATGACGGAAAGAATATGAGAAAGCAAATTTTGAATTAATTTTAAATAACATTCCACTAGAATAAATTATACTCAAAAGACTGTATATGTGATTCATGATGAAATAACACAGATTGCACTAGACTCTTCACACCTAATCATATACTCTTATTGTACATTATGCTAAATATGCACTTAGTAGTTGTGGACTCATTCTAAAGTAATTGTTGTGCTACATTTATTCCCAAAGGAGATTTGGGACCAGTTAAATTTAATGTGAAAACAAGCCTGTTTATCCAATGATGGCCTGACTGAATGAAGTTTTAGGCCTAAAATGCACTTAATATTTATTTATTTTACAAATTTGCATAATTTAATAAGAAATCTCCTTTTTATTAATGCAACACTTGTTCTCATAATACATAGGAGTAAACTCAAAACATTCTGAGTGAAAAATGGATCAAATCAATATTAACAATATTTATGTTACACATAATTAACTTATATATTAAGCTCAGATGAAATTTCAGTCAAGTAATGAGTAGTAATTAGATTATTTTAAATTAAGCCATTAAAATTTGAATTAATATTGGTATAAGAATTCAACTCATCCCAATAACAATATTTAATTTTTTTTGCAGTCATAATTGTTCCAGAAAATTATATTATAATTTCAATTATATGGAAAAATTAATAACTATAATATACAGAAATATAATAATCTGGAACACAGTTTCAGATGATTTTATTCCACTTCCATTCTTCACAGCTGGACAAAATTGATATTCTTAATGCTTTAATTAATGAATTCTTTAGAGGTGCAATAGCCTTGGGTGGGCCTTGGCCTCCTCAAATTAATCTATGTTTTAAAAAATTCTACTTATAAATTTCCTGGAGTTAAAAAACCTGTTTCACAGAAAACTTTAAGAATATCATTCAGACAAAAAGTTAAGATAGCTTTTAAAAGTCAGTAATAGCGATATATGTAAAATAATACTCAAAATTACAGGTCAAAGATTATTAATATATGAAAAAACACTAACATATATTCAAATAAAAAATGTAATGATCTTGAATATTTAATTATATAACAGGTAAAACAAAACCATTTAATATACTTGAATATAATAAAAAGCTTCTAAGAATCACCATCAGTTTAGCAATGAAGGGTCAAACATTAAGAATAGAACAGAAACTTAATTAATAATTGATAGGTATTTGTACAGGCTTCTTCAGACAGCATTTAAATAAAAATATTTGTTAATGTTTGAAACTCCTTAATTAAATGTATAAAAGTGATTTTAAAGTATGAATTATACATATAATGCATATATAAAATACATATAGTGCCTACATAATATGTATAATGCATATATAAATATTGAATAATGCTACAGATAAAAATAAAATAGGAAGATGCATATTACTTACAGGCTTCTCTGGATCAGCAGCAGAAGTTGAAACAGAAATATTGCTGTACCCAGATGGAAGAGGAATACGCTTGCCACAGTCTTCATTAACTCTAGTAGCTAAGTCCTCATTGATTTTCAAAGCATTTGTAGAATCTAAAAGTGAATAATGTAATAAGCATATTAAAAACAAGGTATATAATCATTAAACTTTTTTAAAGATCACTTTCAAACTTAATATAACACTTATATAGCTACTTACAAAAAATTCTGTCATAATTTAAGAGAAATTTTTGGCAGGTATATATTTACCTTGAATGAAATTGTAATTTGTATATATAAGTTAAAGAAAAAAATATCTCTGCAATGAAATTCCCCTACCTATGTTTTCTGTTCTTCTGGGCATAAACATTTGCCACCATCTGGAAGACTGCACTTGGATTTTCTTTTTTGGAGGAACATAACATTTTGAGCACCCAGAACAGGGAGCTATATACTCTAGTTGCTCATTCTCTATTGGTTTCCAGTCCTAAAATAATGATTTAAATTTAATTGTTTTCTTTAAAAAAAGTAATACAGATTCTTAACCCCTACAGATAATTTATTCATTGAATAATTATTTTATATTAAGCATATTCAATATAAAATTACTTGGAAAAGTATTTTTAAACTGTAATAGAATCTGTTAAGTTATGAAGTCTACATTTTAAATTTGAAAGGACAAAACAGCAATACTCAAATAGTTTTTTTTTAATGATGCTATTTCACCAATATCTCTTCAATGGATTGTAGGAATTTTAATCTTATTGTGAATATTTCAAATAGTTTATAAATAACAAAACACATTTTAAAAAAATCAATTGTTTCAGATTATTAAAAAGAAAAAAAAATCAATGATTTTATTTAACTTACCTTAAAACAATCCTTGAAGTAGGTAAATTTGTCTTTCAAAAAACCCAAATACCAATACCTATTGAGAAGGAGAATATATCTTTTTAAGTTGTTAAAATAAGTTTAACTGAAAAATATGCTTTAACACCTACCTAATACATAATAATAATAAAACACTAAGTAAATCTTCTATATAAAATATAAAGGAAAAAGTTCATAAATAATTTTTATGTAATGGCTATACTTTAATTCATTTGTATTGATATGCTTAATATAAGCATTTTTTAATCCCCCCTCCTCTTTTTTAGTGTTTTTATTCACTAGTTTTTAAAATTTGAAAAACTCAGTTATATGTATGGAAAACATGCTTCAGATATATATATAATCCATACTTTCAAATATTAATTAGCACTTTGAAAAAGCAATAGCCATAGACAGATTAGCATTATATTGCATGGTTCAGAAATTTATAAGACAATACTCCAGATAATTTTTTCTACTTACTTTTCAACAAAGGGTTCTACATCTCCCAAAATTCCTTGCTCAAAGGTTACCATGCCATAAATAGGTTTATCCTCATCTATAAACTAAAAAATTAATAAATTATACTATGTATTTTTTCACTTACAAGTTAATGGAGGGAAAGTAACTAATATTAAAATACATTTCTAAGCAATACTCATATGTATGTTTGATATTACAACACTTTGATTAATTTAATACTAAGAAGTAACACAAAGGCTATTGAATCCACAATCAGGTGACAAGCAAGACATTAGATCTGGTACCCTCACTTTCCAATCAACATAAAACCGTTGAGTCTTGACATATTTAACATGCATCAGCCCCTCTATACAGCAGGTTTTTAGTGGTATCATGACTTAAACCCATGACTTGATGTTGGCCACGAGTTCATGGTCATGATCACTCAACACACTACAACTTTCATAACATAATCATTTTCTCAAATAAATCTAGATACATATTACTCTTATTCCATGCCAACATATGGACTTTCAGCCATGATAGATTTAATGTGCATCAGCTCCTCTACACGGAGGGTCTTCAGTAACACTAAGACTTGAACTCAGAACTTGCAAGCTACAAATTTGTGACCATGATTATTCAGCTACCAAGGCTACTATATATGCTAGTATTGGCATGAAGTGATGGTTAGAAACTATTTGTAAATTTATAAGAGTTTAAATTCATTATTTCATTACTTATTGGAAAAAATCTTGTAATATGAGTTGTAGATAATAATTCTGTAGGACCTTCAGGCCCCACCTCCACTCTAAAAGAAAAATGCAATCAAAAAAGTTTCTAACAAATGATGAAATTTCAAATTTGTTGGTGTAGCTTTCAAATGCATACCCAAGTAATGTTAAAAGATGAATTCATACTTCAAGATGTCCATGATATTTTGGATTCTGAAGAGAAAAGAGTTGTAAGATGCCATTAACATGATTCCATTATGATAAGAAATAATACCTCCAGTGCCAGTCACACACCAACGTGTAGTCTTAGCAACGTATAATGCTTAGCAACCTATACACATAATCCTTTCTTATAACTACTTTTTAATCATATTTGTCATAAAAATAAATCGGCTTCTGAGTAATCTACTTTATTTTCATAGCATTAACTATCAATACAACTTTAAATGATTACAGTCAATTAAAACATCAAGATAAATTAAAAAGTCTTTCTTTAAAAAATAGTTTGCCTTTTTTTTGTTAAACAGATCATAGAACTGTTGCTATTTATCAGAACTCAACATACTTCATACAATTGGATACTTTTTATTTAAAAAAAACTATCATTTTTACTGAGAAATAAAGTATTTAAATATCAAAATAAAGTTTTGATAAGTTAACTATAGTCAGAGATATATATAACAATTTTAATACCATGGACATCTTCCAAGATGAATATCAGTTTGTAACTTTAATGCAACTATTCACTTTGATATGCTTTATGGATCCCTTACTTTCAAAATATAGTCAGCAGATAAAGATGACATTTGAATTTTTACCTCATTCATCAAAACTCTATGAGTACAATATGCAACATAAGGCCTTTCAGATTTAATTTAAATTGACATATAAAAACAATAACTATTTTTTCCAACGAAAAACTGTGGTAAAGAAATATTAAAAAAATATGCTATTCTTAATAGTTTTCAGTACATTAATTGCTTTAAAAATAATTTCATGAAGTCTACTTCACAGTTAAGTCAATTGAAGTGAATGAATCAGATTCTATATAACAAGTATTTATCTAAATGACTTTCAAATGCAAATACATTACATAACTATACTTTTCTATCTAGTTAAATAACTACTCTTTTCATATTTTCCAAACACACCTGAACTTTCAAAACATCCATCTTAGTGGTTGATTCTCGGATAACTGCCATAACAGCTTCAGCCATCAATCTATATTTATAAAAATTATATTAATATCAAAATAGCTTTTTATAAAAAAAATGGTATTATATATTAAAAGTGATGTTTTAAGAACAGAAAGTCTCACTGAGGATGTGAAGATGCTTTGGATCCAAAAAGGTGTTCAGCAACAGTATTGGTTTTGCCCAGAGGAACAATACCCATAGGCAGGAATTCTTCCTATAAAAAAACCTTGCATGTCAGTAGTTAATAAAAAATTACACCAAACATTTTTTTAAAAGAATCATGATTTAAGATTTTATAAATATGTATAATAGTAAAAGTATATATTAATTATTAAATTAAACTCAAGTTACTAAAATTTAAGGATTTTTTAAGATTTATTTTGAATGTAAATGATTGCACAATCAGATTGAAAATGAACATAAAAGTACAGTTTTACCTATTCCCAACTCTAACATAAAATAAAAAAATTTCATATATTATATATTATTTGAATAATATATTCATATTTCATATATTATTCAAGAAAGATAAAATGCTGCATATTCATCTATAACTTGTAGTAAACTAGCACTTTAACTTTAAAAAAATAACAAATGCTGATTTTAAAACAAGTTGCAATGGAAACCACACAAAATTTTAGATTATAAATATTTAATATCTGTATCTAGGATCAAATTATCAAACATACATACATGCGCTTCTTAAATAATATGAAAAAATAAATTCAATAATTTAAATCAAGAATTATATATATATATACTTTTAAAATGTTACAACTAAATCAATGTACACAACAATATACCTCTACTCCTGGTCGTCTCAACAATCCAGTTACAGCCTGTAAAAGAGATACAGGTATTAATAAAATTCAAGAAATTGATATTTAATAGTAATGTCCAGAATAGATTTTGAACATTTTAAGAACTCCAAAACTATATCCTGTTTCTCAGAAGTACATGTTATACAAAACTGTGTTAAATAAGAGAAATCATATCAACCAAGTTCATAAAATAAGACATTAAATCATTGAAACAATGGTTCTAATACTTTTTTTCAAAAATTTAAGGCAAGAAGATAATGTACTTCAGTTTCATAAATAATTTCTATTATTTATTTTAATAATAAGATATTTTTTTTTAAAAAAAAGAATTATAACACAAACCATAATATTATGAGAAAGTCAATGTGCAATATATATGCAATGCATATTACTTGTGTGTGCATTAAATCATTTTGTGATTTTAATGCATGCTCCTATGTAGTATATGAAAAGATTCACTCAAAAATAAATAATCAATTGTGCTTCTTCCCCCTTCTCTTTTTTATTTTTAATCTGCCTATTTAAATAAGAATTCTTTTTAAAAAAAAATAAAAAAAAAGATTATGTGTAGCATGTTTAAAATTTGACCTTGAAAACATTTCATAAGTATATAAATGGAAATAAGCATTTAATTTCCTAAATACAATCAATAGCTAACATGAAAACTATCCTTTGACATTTTTATAAGAATATCTAGAAACATTTTAAAAGCCTGCAAAGATTGATAATGCACATAAAACTATCTTTATTTTCCAAGTTTCACATTTTCCATCTCTACTTGCAAATTTTTATAAAAGCATTTCATAGCCACTGCAATATATGCATAAAAATAATCTCTATGCACTTCACATTTATCACAATACTATGTAAGAAATAATAAACACATGTTAAACTATAAAATGTACCTCTTGTAAGGTTCCATCACCTCCAGCTATAAGCACAGCATCTGTATTTGCCATTATTTCCATTAAATTTTCTGCTTGTTTTTGGTTTTCTGTCTAAAACATCAAATTTGCAACAAATATATATCATGAGACTAGGTTTAATTATTATTAAACATTTATAAAAACTGATGAAAGACAATTTTTACATATATAAATTTGTGCATATATCAGGAAGTTGTGAATTGCAAGTAATTCAGGAGAAAAAAATATCATAAAAAAGCATCAAAGCACTTGCACAGATATCTTTGATCTTTTTAATAAACTGAATCTTACGAACTATCTTTGTACAATATAATAAAATAAAAGTAACACAAAAAATGAAACACGAAAATATTCTATCATATAAAAAAATTTCAATACTGAAACGAAACATCTAAAATATCTAAATGCTATAACAATACAAAAGTGGAGGGGGGAGAGGTATAACTAATTAAAATAAGGCTCCTATGTATTACATTAAAAATTGTAAAAAATAATGGTAATGCCAGTTTTACAACTGATTTAAAATGAATAATTCACTCTCAATTTTATTTTCTTCAACTAACACAACGTTATTCCTTTTTGCTTATTAATTTTTCTAATTAAAAATTGAGAGACTTACAGAAACTAAACTACTAAAATCCTAAAATATGGTGGGTGTAATTTTTTTAATAAATTAACCAATTTGTTTTATTTTTTACCTAATTCAAGGATAGAAAAAATATACAATTTGGATATTATTTCAAAGGGAGGTTTGAATGTAGAATTAGTAAAACTTGGTATACCTCAATTCCTTGGGGACTGATATAAAATATGATAGTTTTTAAGTAGTGGTTGCTGAAATTGTATCTATTCCTGCATTTTTTTTAATGCCAAAAGAACAAAAGATTGTTACTAGCATATTATTCTTGTGAAATACATGTATAACGTATATTGATGTTTGTAAATTCTTCCAATGGCTCAGACAAATGGGTAATTTTTGAATCATTGCTTTTGTTTTCATCAGTGAACACAATAGCTTTTATCTTCCCTTTCATATTCCATTTATATGTATGCATTTGCCTAAGAATGTTTTTGTTCAATTTTTTGAATTAATTTTAATTCACGCTCTAGTCGGATGCTAAATAATACTGTGATTAAATTTTGCCGAGAGTACCAGAACCAAATTGATACTCAAAGCATTTTTTATATACCACATAATCATATGACATGTGTGCCTACGATTTTTGTATCCAGAAAATCTAATGACTCCAGCCAATATTGAACCCGCAACCTTCAGTAGTTTTTGTATTG
>BMAV01003335.1:132288-170250 GCA_019973955.1 Trichonephila inaurata madagascariensis | reverse complement strand
GCATGACGTTTCTACTGACTTACGTGTTCCCTCTACTGATCTCCAGACCTCCTTTTCTGCAATTTCATGGCTATCTGCTAAATTTTTACATTGTTGCTTAAGTTTTGCACACTAGTGTATTTCATACTAAAATCTTTTTTTCTAAATTCTTTGTAAAATAAATTTTAACAATTTTTTAAAAAATTATAGTTTAATAAAATACAAGTAAAAATTGTTTACAGTCAATGTATAACCAATACAAAACTAAGATAAATTAAAATGTATAACATTCTGAAGCTCTCTATCATTAGGGAATTTATATTCATATATATCATTAAATTACACAGAGAATAATAATGGGGGGAAGACACAAAACTCTATATATTAGTTAATTTTTTTTATGAAAAAATCTTTTTATTCTCTTTTTTAACAGCCAGAAATATAGAACTAGATTTCTGTATACCATGGTTCTGTTTATCAACAAATAACAGAAGCCTTTGAAGACAATTTTATACAAAAACCTTTCATAAATTATATATTCAGTAAACATCAGTTTTAGAACCAGTTTAATATTTCCATACAGTAAAAAACTGTTTATTTAGTAAATATTTCTAGCCTTTATAAGATATAAATGGATAAATAAAAGTATTAAAAAATTTATAAGACAAAAAATAAGAAGTAAGAATATCATCTTAACAACTAAAAGCTAGCCAGTGATACTGTGCACAGTTTCCATTCAAAAAGGACATAGTTTGAAACCCACAGCTGTGTTTAAAAACTAAATTGTATGCTGCATGCTGATCATGTAAACTCAGTTCTCATGAGGTATCAACCCAACTTTTGTTTGACATACAAATTGTTTGAAATTTGTATTATGCAAATAAGTAAGAAATGTTCATTCTTGTTTGGCAGGGACCTCATTAAAAGAAAATGGTCCATAGAGTTTTATGTTCAAGTTCCTAGTCACAGATAATTGTTTAATGAGTATTGTAAGATGATTCTAATTTCTGGTAAAAATGTAGATATAAGGCATGAACAGAAACATGGTTGTGTCAAGAACATTTACTTAGAGATCGACATTTATCGTGAAAAACTCGTCCTAAAATGTGGAGATATATTTAGAGACAGATCATATGACCAGTTGACCTTGATCCAGTAGACTAGTTTAGAAGCATGAGAAGTTCAACCTGAGAAAGTATTTTACAGTTGTCCACACACATATGTAAAATAGTACAAGAGAAACCATGATCTTTCAAAAAGTTACAATTGGAAAATCATTTTGCAATATTTTTCTGAACCAATAAGAAGTGAAGCCAACATTCCTCAAAGATGTAATATGGACAGATGAGGCATGCTTTTTATCCAATGAAACATATAATTGACAAAACATCCATAACTGGATGTCAAGTCAAGTTGAAATTCAACATCAAGATTCAGTAGTTAATGATGTTTGGTGCACAATTTTAAATAACCTGCTAACTGGCCCTATATTTCAAAAGAGCATGTTAATTGGACCATGATATTTGAAGCTTCTACATGATGTAATACTTAATTTTGTTGAAATTTGTCCCTGCTTCAACTTCAAAATATATAGTTCCAATATCATGCTTTACATAAGACATCAAAAGTAAAGCAGTACTCACACAAGCCATCATGCAGCAAATCATTGGGTATGATGGTTGTACAAAATAGCCTGTATGCTCATATGATGACTCCATTAGATTTTATTATATGGGGATAACTGGAAACAAAAAACTCTCCACCAACACTACAGAAATTTCAACAACATTCTACTAATATTTGTGCATGTATGTCACCTGATATGCAACAAAGTATGCAGCATGAAATTATAAAAAGAGTTAAGTTGTGCATTGTAGCTGACAAAGAGCATATTGAATACTGAAAATAAAGCTCTCTTTTCTACTGATAATAAGTTGTTCATTCTCATATTTTCTTGGAGTAAAACTGCTGGAAATCGCAAACAACTTATTTTTAGCATTTCACACATTCTATTCTATATACTATAATGAGCCAAGTGTATTTTCATACCAAACTGAGGAGACATTTTACAGCTTAGTAATTTAGTTTCTTTCTCACCATTTTCCTGAATGAAATGCTAATTGCACTGTTTGCTCCAGATGGCAATGTAACTAACCTCACCCTGAAGTACATAGTCATTTTAATATACCTAGACATGGAACAGGATAAACTGTTCTTAAGGTAAAATGGGGTTGGAGGACTTTAATAAGCATCCTGTATGCCTGCTTAAAATTTAGAAATAAAAAAAAAATAAAAATAAAAAATAATGTGATACTACTAACTCAAATGTTTACAATCCAGATATTGATCATAAAAGCTAATACCATGGTAATTAACAATAAGCACTCACAATTAAAATTACATGAAAGTTTATAATAAACAATTTGATACATAATAGTTACTTAAGCTGAAACAAGGCAGTAAGAACATCTTACCTGAAAAACACTAACTCTATAACCAGCTAGATGTAGTAAAGGAGCAGCATATTTTTCAAACTGGACATTTGACTTACTACAAATAACAGAGAAAATTTTATGCAACAGATTTCAAAACTACACAAGTAAAAATTTATAAAAAGCAAATTATTAAAAGTATTAAAAAAAAAAAACATCAATGTATATCATCAAATAACAGAGACCATTTGAATTCAATAAGAAAGTTTAATTCAACAAACTCAAAAAGAATTTGAAATTGTTAAAGTCTCATGTACGAAATAAAATTTCATAACTCTATAATTAATCATTTAATTATCAATGATATGCAAATATTCAATAATATATTTTCTGAAAAAATTTATATTTTTATATCTTTTTAATTTTATTCTCAAAACACATGGTTATATAGAAAAATTTTTTATTTGAAAACATGTGACAGAGAATACATATACATTTCTTTTTGATATAAATAAATTTTGAAGACATTAAACCCTCCAAATACTTTGCAAAAAAGGGACAGAAAGAATATTGAAAAAATTATAATATATCATTTTGCCCAGCCTGTGGTGTAAAAAAACATTTATGCAATAACTGAATTTCATCATACCATTATAAATTGCTAATTAAAACCAGATTTTAAAAAATGGATGGTTTTAAATTTAAAACAAAAATCTTAAAGGCATTTTTAAAAATTTTAGTATGCACTAATCATTTGTACCATAATAACTCAGATTTTTTTCATCATCTCTTTGGCCCCCCCCCCCCTACATCAATGGAATTTGAGACAATATGCTCTCAATTTCATATTCCATCCAACCCATTTCTTTTAATCTAAGAATGAAGGAGATACATTGCATAAAATTTACAATAATTGTCAAAAATAGCTTAAATAATACTTTTATTGCATAAAACACAAGAACCCATGAAATATTTTTTAAAATAATGAACCCCTGATCTTTATTTTTACAGACAGCCAGTTAGTTTGTAACTTCTCTTTTGCATTTTTCAATAACTTATAGAAATATTAATTGCCTTAACCTTCAAGAACATTGCAGCATTCATATGAATATTTATTTAGTAAATAAAAATTTACAGAATTTTTTTTACATATTAAATGTATTTGTACATTACCACTATTTAGGATTTTATCTATCATTGTAATATATATTATTGTCTCACTATTTCTGGTGATATATCAATGTTTTATTATTATGCTATATACAGTGAAATTAATGATGTGTCATTTTTATTATAATAACAATAGAAAAATTATAATAATATAAGAAACTCATAATTACAAAATAATCACCCGAGTTATATAACCTGTAAAGTTAACTAAGCTGAAGCCTTACAAACACAACAGATATTTTTATTATATACTATTGCATAAGTATAGGCTACAACATATTTTAATTATATTAATGAGTCGGTAGAAGATTAAAAAAAGACCCAAATCAAAGACTCATACAGTTTCACCTTAAACTGAATAAGCTTTCTCCAAGTTTATTAAAGACAAAATGTCATCATTGATAAACAAGAATTAAATTTTTACAGACAAAACATTTGATATACTCACCTATAATTTGCTAGTGGATTTAAAATAACTGTCACATGTTTTGGTTTTTGCAAGTTCGGCAAAGGTTTCTCTCCATATTTCTAATAAAATAGCACACAAGATTACAGATGACATGTATTGAGAAAAACAAAACATTTTATCAAAAAATATATAATATAATCGATATTATTGTGATTACTGATTAAATCATACGATAAGAATTTGGTACACTCTTTGACTTAGGTAATTTTCATCAACACAATGTGGTATTAGTACCATTATTTGAATTTACAGATACAATAATACAAATAATTAGTATACAATATAAATGCTTTTAATCAATACACATCTACTTGAAAATAATATATAATAAATATTTTACATATATTAAGATTTTATTAATTATTAAACTTACTGTTTACTCACTATCATTATTTATTACAAGGATATAAATTTGTTAAATATATAATTCATTTTATTTCCTGAAGAAATAATTATGAGTTTATAGTCGAATTCTCAATACCTCTAAGATGCGAAAGATTTAGATGATTAAAAATAAATGTGGTATTTATGCATTATACCATCATCTAAATTAGCCTAATTAAAAGACATCACCAATTCAAAAAATGTCTCCAAATGCTGTCACCATTGTTGTTATTATGATTGAACATGCATAGGAACAGCTTTCACCATTGGATATTTATCGCAACATCTTTAGATTCAATGAAATTTCATTACATACACACCAAACACTCAAAATATACATCAGAGAAATTAGTATTATTCAAGCACAAACTGAGGTTGGTACAGTACAATTAATTAAAAACAAATTAGCAATCAATAAATATACCAACCCTGGCTTCTTCACAATATGCTCTCATCATCTGAAAGGTCCTAGGAATGAGTAATATATAATCAGACATAACTGAGATTATATCAAATAAAATACAAATACATAGTCAGCAGAAATACAATGTGTACCAGTCAGAGTTAATATAAAATCTGCCATAATTGAAATTATATTCAATTAAAAAGCACAATTAAATTATAATTTCCATTGTACACATTAACATAATGTTCATTCTAGAAAACTTTCCTAGATAGATCACCCTGACTGCACACTAGATCCCAACTAGTACCTACCACTTTCTTCACACTTCAAATGAGCCTTATATTCATGTACACTTACTAAAAATAAAGAGTGAAGATAAATCAGTAAGTACAATTTATTACAATGTGTTAAAAGTAAATACATTAAAAGCTACTGTCTTTTATAGTAAAATTTTTTTTCAAAAAATACCTCATTGACGAACGAATTTTATTGTATCAAATTTTGATCAAACCTTTTATTTAAAATTAAGAGTTATTTCTAAGTGAAAAGGACAAATAATCTGTACAATTATTGCCTCTAATTTAATAGGAAGTTTATACTTAAATAACTATTTCCTGTCTAATTTAAACCCATTTAACAAAAAATCATACTGAAACACATACTAAAGCATTGAAAGTTTAAATAATAATCATTATAAAAGTACTGAAACATATACATAGAAAAGTATTGAATGTTTAATTAATAACCATTAAAAAAATTAAGATCATAATAATTTTTTTTAAAAATAAATAAAAGAACAATTTAAAGACTCGTGCTGTTTAAATGAAAAACACTTTTAATTCGTCATTCTCGATGTACTAACCGATATCGTTCTGCTAAATTAGATGCACCATACATAAAAACTCCGAAAAAAAATGTAGATTTTTTCCAATTACGTCGCAGCATCTGCGCCGTTTTAATAATTCTAGACATCTTGAAAATGAAATGTTAATGAACGTTCTCTTTATGTTAAAAAACTAAAATTTCATTCAAAAAGGTACTCGCAAAACTCGCGCACGGCAAAGTTCTGCTGATTGTTTACATTCTAAGTTTAACATAATTGCCAATTTCATTTACAAAATTTTAGTAGACAGAATGGGGAAAATAATGCCTATTAAAAATATAGAGATTTAGCAAACTATTGTTGTGAAATTCAAATTTCATGAATATCCTAGTAAATATAAGGATTTTAGGTTTTTAAGAATATCTCATTTTACTTAAATAGTTTAATTAATGTTTCTCCTCAAAAGGTTAATATTAGAAAAGGGAAAATTTATGATAGAAAAACCACGTGATCATTGTGGAGGGAATTTCTTTCTGTTTTGGTTTACATTCATATAGGAATTTTCGCTGGTTTATTTGCTATTAATACTGAATCGAAACTAAGTATGGGTGAAAAGGAGCAAAATGGACTCGTTTTTACTTATAATCTAATTAATGACTTAACTTTTAAAAAGAATTTTGAATTACTGAGTCAAGGATCTGAAGCGAAAGTATACAAAGGCCAATTTTTAGGTAAATCATCAATCTTAAAAGAAAGATTTGTGAAAAAATATCGTCATCCAGATTTGGACCAGTCTCTAACATTAGAGCGTATTCGGGCGGAAGTTAGAGCTTTAAATAGATGTCATGAAGTTGGAATAAAATGTCCAGCAGTTTATTTCGCTGATTTACAAAGCCGTTGCATAATACTCCAAGAGATTACTAACTCTATAACGGTTAAAGAACACTTAAGATCAATTTTAGAAAAGCAGGGTGTGGAAGGAATTAAATCTTTAACTCCTTTGGCTCATAAAATTGGCAAAAATATTGCCTTAATGCATAAAAATGAATTAGTTCATGGTGATCTTACAACATCAAATATACTTTTAAAAATAGATAATTGTATTCCTGATGGAGATTACGAAGTATATTTTATTGATTTTGGTTTAGCCAAAAGGGATGTGGTATTAGAAGACAAAGCTGTTGATTTGTATGTGCTAGAACGGGCAATATCTAGTTCACATCCTAATTGTAGTCAATTTTATGCTGCTATTTTAACTCAATATATGAAGGTACTTGATAATCAAGCATCCTCAGTAGCTGCTAAACTGGAAGAAGTAAGACAACGTGGAAGGAAAAGAACAATGGTTGGTTAAGAAAAAGTAAAATAAGTTATAAAATTGAATATTTTCAAATTTTGTTCATTAAAGTGGATTGTATTTTACTACAAATGAGACTTCAAATTTAAGGGGACAATATTAGACAAATTTTATAATTATTGGAAATATTTATAAAAAAAATTTGTAATGTGTCTTAAGTATAATTAAAATCTTGTTTTGTATTTCTTTTGTTTTATTTACAGTTTAGGTTATATATTTCTTGTTCTGTTGTTTCACTATTTGAATTTACGACTCATTTGATTTATCATTCACATATATCTGTATGAAAATAGATATTTTGTTTGTCGTAGATATATTGTTTGTTCAATCAAATTGTTAAACTAACTCAGATATTCATACATTGAGTATGAATCATATTCTGGTATACAAAAAGTTTGGTACTTTCGTGTTATTGCAACAATGCCAATGTTTGAGATAACTCGTCAAGTTAGCAACCCTAATTCTTTACTATTTTTTTCATATTTTACAGTAATTATTAGAACTGTGTGATTTGTGTATTAGGAATTCTCTAAAAAAATTTAAGTATAAATTATTATTTATATTTAAATGTATTTAATCTATCAGTAGTTTTTTTTTTTACACAGATAGAACTATTGCTTGTTTTTTCACGAGTACTATAAAGTAGTAAATTATAATATCTCGAAACTCAAACATATTTTCATTTTTCTTATAAAAAATGTTTTTGGATTTATTTTTTGACAGTAATCATAGCTCATGTTTAATTCGATTTAAACAGTATTTTAATTCTTAGTAAATTATGTATAAAAACTCCATCTTGATTCATGTTGTACTTTAATTTCATATATTAATTGCAATGCTCATTCTAGAGAGGATTTATAGAGATTCTTGTTCTTCCAGCCTTTTAAAATCTAAATTACTGTTTTTGTAGTATTTGTAAACCATTACATAAAGGTTAAAATATTTTTGTAATTTGTGAACAGAAATGATTTTCTATGAAAAATTATTATGTGAACTAATTTTTCTAAGTTTTGTAGAGTGTTAAACCCCTTTATAAAACAAAATACACTTAAGAAAGAAACCTTTGTGCCATCTGAAATGGACCCCAAATGTTATAGAACAATATCAAGTAATGTTTCAATTTATGTTAAAGAATCATTATTAAGTAGGAAATGAAAATTTTAACTGAGATAATTAAATGCTTAGTAAAATATATATAATAGAATAACTGTTATTGATTGGAGTATAAAGTAATAAAGGCTATTATTCCCTTCAAATTTAGTAACTAATACTGATCAGATAAAAATGTAAAAATATGAATTTACTGTGCTAAAAAATGTGGCAAAATAGCAATTTGCTTATAATCAATCAAAACAAGTTAAAAATTTCATATATTCATGGGAATGAAGATAAAAAAAAGAGAAATGGCTATTTAATCCTTTTACCCTTAATGTGATGTGACAGAATTAATATTTTTATATAGTACATTAATTTTCTGTAGAACTGCACCACATTAAAACTTTTTAAGATTCAATTTCATGTATTGGGAAGAGGATCCGAAGAATAAATACCTTTTGTGAACCTATTTCTCAAAGATAGTGATAACCCGCAAGAGTTTGTACTTCACCAGAAACCTATTCTTTGCTTTTCCAAATCATGCCCCCTTACTGCCTAGTATACAAGACTTGCAGATTAGTGTCTTCAATTATTTCTTTCTATTTCATATTGTCTCCCCTTGATCATAACAAGCAAATCTTCCATTCTTTTCCAGTCTTAAACTCATTCTGTAGCCTAGTGGTCAAGGTAACGTTCTCTTGGGCGGTGTGTCATGAGTTCGAGCCCAGTACTGCTGAAGACTCGCTGTGTAGAGGAGCGATGCATGTTAAATCAGTTGAGAGCTTGGTGTAGTTAGGAGAGGGGGTGCCAGCTCAAGTGTCGTCCTCGTCACTTAAACATGGTTCAAAATTTCGAGGTCTGTCGCCAAAAGTTCTTGAGTAGCTGAATACTGCAACGTAAATATTCACTCATTCCCTTCTCTATAAAATGCAAAAGACTTAACAGATAAGTCTTAAGCTCCTTTCTGATTCAAAAGAATTTCCCCTCACTACAAAGGTTAAAAAACTCGATAGTCAAGTCTATGGATTTTTAAAAAAAATTCATTTATTTTAGAAATATCCTTTAAATTAAGAAATAATTTCATATTCTAAGTTTTATAATGATATTGTAGAAAAGAAATACTGTTTCAGATGAAAAATATAAATAGTAGAAATTATTAATGTTTCTTAAAAAAATCAACACAAAAATTTACTTTTTTTTATTTGTTAACTGTAAATTATGATATTCCAGGATAATATTACAATGAAATTCATATCACTTCAACAAATTTTTATAACAATTTCTTTCGAATAATTTTAATGAGTTTCTTCTGCATGCAGTTCTTTTAAGTTAAGCCTTTTTTTATTGTATTTATATGAAAATATTTAGCTCACATATGCATTTATTAATCTCCCAAAGAATACTATCAACATATGGGCTTTTATAATTTAAGACTAATCACTCAAACATGTTTCACTGGTTTGTCTTGTAGCAGGGCTGATGTACCCTAAATCTTCTGAGGCTCAGAACCCCTATGTTAACACAATGTGGAAGTAGTTTGGAGTAACTCAAAATTATATGAAGCTAGCAACCTTCCTATTGCTTCTAAGTTAATAAACTATTAATCAGCTACAGTACATATGTAAATATTGATATAATATTTGTTATTATCACAAATTTGAATTTGATGAAATCCAAGAATTATTTGAGAATTCAATACAAATATTTTTATTTTTATTCGTATTGCTGAGTATTTGGAAAGTGGATAAATTTAGAATAAGGATTTATACATTTCACATCCATTTTTACTAATTTGTTCTTTTTACACAAAAATATCCAAAGCAGTTAAACAAGTTTTATAGAAATTATTCTGGTGTTTGTGTGGATTAAAATAAATATATTTATATACATCATTTTTAGAAAAAGAAAAAAGCTAGCTCAAAAAAGAAAATACCTATATTACATTGTATATTGAAGAGTCGGGAAACAGACTTTTTTTAATAAAATTATTAAATTTTACATGAATTCTAAATTTTATGCTCATATTTTTGGGGCCATTTTTAACCTCCCTGATGCCTTAGGCACTTCAAATAGTTACGCCCCCCCCCCTCCACTGTTTCCAGAGCATCTTCATTCCAGTTTTGGTTCGAGTGGGATTTTCTCTTTCTTAGTTTTGCTGTTTAGAGTTTTCCAACCCCCTATGGACCCGACATGTCCTGGACTGGCAATTGTAAGAAAATATTAGTGGCATGGTTTGGCCTCTCTTGTTCATTTCTTAACTTACATCACGGACCACCCACCCACCCTACCTTTTGTAAATTAGTACAGTAAATTAATGAAATTGTTTGCAATTACTGTATATATTATTGTATGAACTGTTTTCAATTTGTTAATTATCATCGCTTATCGCTTTACTATCTCTTACTTTTAGACATCTTTATTCTGTACTGAGTCACTGTCATTGTACTAGTACAAAAAAAAAAGGTTTTCTTCGAGCTTCAATCATTGCAAAATCAGTTATAGCATCATTGTAATTAATTTCCATATCATTTTGAGTGCATTGCAACATCTAACTGTTAAGCTTTTCATTTCAGTCTTTTCTCTTATATGGGCAAAAATGCTTCTCTCATAACTAGCTAGACGGTGGTGCGTTTGTTGTAATTAACATGCTTTTATAAGTTTCACGTATGTAATGGAATCTTTGAACTCGGTTTTTACCCTTGTTTAAAAGGTCAGATTAATTCGAAATTTCGCACACTTGTCAAGGACCGATGACAATACAATAATTTCATAATTTTGTTTCATTGTCCTGATCAGAATTTTAATAATTAAGGATTTCCGAGATTTGGCGACTAATTCCATGTGCCATTTCTAGATTTAGACTAATTCCAGATTTAGCGACTAAAAGATTAAAGTACAACCCTAAAACCGCAAATAGGCTTCTGGTTAATACAAATAAAACAAAAAAAGTGTACTTTATGTTAAAAAGGATAGGGTGGGTGGGTGCGTAGTTTTTCTGAAAATGGAAATAAAAAAAAAGACTTGTGCATGTGAATAAAAATAATTTATGATCTAACAGCTAAATATTTTTTATTTTTATAAAGCAGTACGTTTAGAAGTGATGATGCAAATTAACATTATAGCAATACGTTTAAAAGGTGGTAATACGATTGACATTCAATATTTCTTCTTAACACACTTTTATTGGTTGGACCTGTATCTATAGAGATGGAATCTTTGAAATATAACGATATGGGACTCATGCGAGGCCCTATAAACGGAGAGAATAAATACCCTTCAGACCCATTAATATCCATTGAAGAGCAAAACTAATTCCAGAAGCAACATAATTCCGGCTCCAAGTGTCAAACTCAAGGATAAATTCAACAAAGAATAAATGATAGTTTTAAAAACTAAAAAACAAGCTTTTATTGTAGATCAAATTAAAAAATGAAAAATAAATTATAGTTTTAAAAAAAATTAAAAAATGTACTTTTATAGTGAATTGAACTAAAAAGCAAAAAAGAATAATTCTTAATGTAAGAATAAAATGATTAATGAGAAAATTAATGTCATTGTGGTAAAAGCGTGGGGTACTTTGTACTACATTTTTATACTAACTCAGCATTTCGGAATAGAACTAGTAAGAAATTATAACAATTAATATAGAGTACCCCACACTTTTATCCCAATGACATTAATTTTCTCGTTAATCATTTTATTCTTATATTAAGGGGACATGGTATGATTTACGCAAAAATTTTTAATTTCAGGATTTTTAATATTTTTTGGTTGCCTATGTATGTATACTATGTTAAAACATATTTTGTGCTCAAAATTTCATAAAAAGCTATCCATGTAATTTTTTAAGGAAAAAACTTGAAATTTTTGAAGTGATTTTAAAATGCTACTCCTACAAAAATTGACATACACGCATGAAATTTGATTTACAAGTACGTCAAACTATGTATAATAAAAGTTGGTATCGGTTTTACGTTAACGTGATTGGTATTCTTACAATACTACTTTTTATGAATGTTTATTAAAAATTCCTTAAAAAATGTATAAATTCTGTGTTTAATTATTTTTTAAAAAATAAATATTGCTTTGATTCAAAAATGCATACCATCTTTTGTTACATGTACTATTGGGAATAGGTAAAAAAAATTTCAAAGCATTAGGCGCAATAGAAAAAAAGCCTTAGCATCTTAAATGAAGACAAAATAGTTATTTTATCTTTCTGAGATACGGCAGTTTAAAGTTTTGATTTGTCATAGGGATGTGAATAAAAACGAACGTAAAAGCTATCATAATTCTGCATTTTTTAAATTTAGAGCTTTCAAATTTTGTGAGGTTATAGAAAAGTATATAAAGAAAAATTGAGGCTAAAAAAAAAATTAAATTTGATTTTTTGACCAGTTTTGGTTAATTGAATCATACTGTGTCCCCTTAAGAATTATTATTTTTTTTTTTTTTGCTTTTTAGTTCGATTCACTATAAAAGTGTGTTTTTTATTTTAAACTATAATTTTTTTTCTCTTTTTACGCCCTTTAATTTTTTGCTCCCTAGGCATGTGCCTAAGCGGAAAACTGGCCCTGCATATTTTAATTATTATAAAATTTTGAATAACATGATGCTAATAAAAGCTTCCAAATACTTGAACACCATCAAATTTGTTTGATATACTTATACCACAATATTATCAAAGATACTTTATTTTTGCTGTCTGCTGATAAAATTGAAAAGTAGTGCTTTGCTGGAAATGAATTTAATTTTAAAAAGTTTTTTTTTTTGTAATTCAACCCTTTTTTTTTTCATTTTTCCTCAAATATGTGGAGTAATCAGATTACACGTATGGTAGTTCTGTACTGTTACATTTTTTTTAATACATTTGAGATTTTGCTAAAGGAATTTAAAAGAGCAGATGTGTTAAAGAACAGTTCATTAAAAAGGAATTTGAAGAGTTAACAACTATTCATCAAACAGAACAGAAATTTCCATCCCAGCATGTAACACATATTGATTCCCATTATTCCATACTACCATTGTCAGTAAAACAAGCCACAACTTTCTACCTACTAGAGTAGTAAAGTGTTTTGACAAATATGAAATCTTAATTTGCTTTAATCATGTAAAACAGTAAAAAAATTTGTAAATTATCTTCCACTGACCAAATGTGAAAATTTAGAACAAAATGTATTATATAATTTAAAACTGCATTGTAATTGATGTTTAATATTCATGTACATATATTTGATTTTTTTATTAACACTGTACTCTGAAGCAGCACGACCATGGTAGCCTAGTGGTCAAGGTAATGGACTCATGGCTAGCGTGTCAGGAGTTCAAGCCTAGTACCACTGAAGACCTGCTGTGCAGAGGGCGTCAAAGCACATTAAATATATTGAGGCTAAAATGTTCCACTCCCATTTTGTGGTGAGGAAGTTAGGAGAGAGAGGGTACTCAGGTTTTGTCCTCATCACTTAACCATTCTTCAAAATTTTGATGTCTGTTACTGAAAGCCCCCATGTAGCTGAATAGTGTGACATTAATATTCACTCACTCACTAAAGGAACACGAGGGCTATTAGCAATGGATCTTGTAATTTTGAATCTTCATCAAGTGACAAGGATGACTCCTGAGCTGACATTCAAACTTTCATACCATGCCAATGTGAAAACTTCTAACAGGGACAGATTTAGCATGCATCAGCCCCTCTACACAGCATGTCTTCAGTGATACCAGAACTTGATAACTTGTGGCTCATGCATGCACATAAATAAACTGTTAGTTTTGAAGTCTCAAATTATATGCCTAATTATTTAGTGTAGTTACAGCTTCTTAAATAAACAAAAAATGATCCAAAATTATGATACTTGAATGTAATTGGAAAGAAAAACACCTAAAATATGTTTTCTCTTCTTGAATGGTCTTTCTCCTCAAGAAAAATTGACAGATTGGATAACATAATTTGTATACTTTTGAAATAATCATATTTCTTCAAAAAAACTTATTCTTACAGATCTGTTCTGTGAAGGTTTTGCATGAAATTTATGGGCTTAATTAGATAAAAAAATTATTATCTTATAATTAGAAATTTAAAAGATAAAAAAAAATTAAATACAAATGAGAAGATGCATCTGATTATAGATCCAATTCTATCCTATTTAAGGAGGGATTATATATTTTTGTAAAATAATGTAACATTTCTGTTTAAGACATAAATGTGATTTTCATTTATCCAAGTCTCAAAAGGATCCTGCCCCTCCATGTAAAAAAACTTTTCCTAAAAAAATTTGTGTGTGAGTGCATGAAACAAGAAAAAAAAGTATGACATTTATGTTTTAGTGATTTGTTTTGTAAGAAAAAGTTTTTTAATTTATTTTGAATATTTATATCATTATGTAATTAAAGATAAATACTAAAAAAAAAAGAAGGATGCTAGTAAATGTATTTAAAAGTCAGGTAACTCTGACAAAAACTTATAAAGTGAACATAGTATTGATGAATGGTTGAGATTAGTTATTTTTTAACAACCATAAAACCAAGTGATTTTTTTCAAAAGTCTGTTTTTCATTATTTATCCCAAGTATTTGTTGGGAAAACTACATATATAAATAATGGTATAAACTTTCTAGTCTTACTGTCACAGATTACACAATTTGTATAAGAATAAATTACTAGAACGTACATTTTGGAAAATACTATCTCTCAATTAAAATGTGAGTTATCAGGAATGATACCTTTTATTGTTATATATTCCTGAAATTATACCCATTTTAAAATAACAAAGTCACATAATTTTTAAAAAAAAAATGCTTCATGTATAAATTGGGAGAATCATACTTTATTTTTTACCTTTTCTCGTGTGTAGTTCAAAATTACAAAAAGGCTTTGTATAGATGTAATAAGTATTGATTTAAAAAATTATTCAACACTTTTTAAATTTGATATTTGTGCAGAATTTTACCATAGTAAGTGGTTATATGGAGTCATATTTTTTAAAGTCATGTTCATTTATTCACAATGTTTGATGCATAAATATAACTGTTAACAATTATTGGTATAATTAAGTTGGTTTTTATATATTCCCAAATTTCTTTTAACCCTCTAAGCGGTCTGCACTTAAAGTCTTGCCATTCTGGAGATGCTTCAAAAATGCACCGCACATATTTTTTTGCTTTCAGGTGGGGTTCTCAAAAGCGGTTGAGCTGTATTTTTAAGAATGGGGCTCAGCCGCTTTTGGGAATCTTGCTTGAAGGCAGAAAAAGCATCTCTGGAATGGCGGAATTGTACGTGCAGACCGCTCGGAGGGTTAATATGCAGTAATTGTTCCTACAGAGTTATTTAAAAAAAAGGAGTTATTTTTCTGTAATTACAGACATTTCCTGGGGATCTCATAAACATTTTAATATTGCTATACTTATTTATAAGAACGTATTGATTCATTAATTCAGTTATATAAAATAATTATTTCATATTAGTAACTGTTAAAAGTTTATCAAATTTATTCCAGCTTAAGGACCTTATTAATTTTTTTTATTAGATACTGAATTGTTTGTTAAGAATAATAAATGTTTATATAAAAATATTCAGCTCCATTATACAATTAAAAAAAACAGCAACCCATATTTATTCGAATCTGAACCACATCCCAAATTCTCAACATGTGTGTAAAAATATTTCTAGATATCTGATATCTACAAAATTAAAATGTGAACAAATAAGAAGTGAATAATTAATTAATTTTACCAATATCAAAAACTTTTAAATACATACATGAACCTGTAATTGCTCTAATTGTCTGTATCATGTTTAATTTTCCCTTATCCAGGGAAATTTTCCATCATCGATTCTAAGCTGCACCTGATTTTCAATAACATTAACTATGGACAAAAAGCGTGGCTTAGATTCAAATACATATTTTTCAACTTTAATTTACAATTTATTCAAAACCGACACTTTAAAGGAAAAAGTAATTAAAATTTTAACAAAATAAAATACATTTGTTGCTTTTAATTAGTTATAATTCATTGTTATATTAAAAGGCATAATTGAATTTTCTTCTATTTCTCACACAATTTTAAATTAATGAATACATTTTACATTTATTGGACATTGTTTAATTTGTAGAAATAGCAAATAGATTACTTTGATAAAAGAGTAATTGGAATTTCAATTCAGATGTATTATATTTTTCATGAGCAAAATTTTACCTAAGAAGTTATAGCCCAGAATTTAAGATGTTTTATGGCTTTTTCTTAAAGACATTTTCTAACATCAGTTATAATTTTTTGAAATTATGTGTCAGCCATCAGTTGGTCAATATTTATGAAATGTACTTGCAATTATGGTAAGTAAAAACAAAACTAAAATCTAATTATTATTTTATTGACTAGATATCTCCACAAAAATTTTAATAAAAAATATATTTTTTATATAAAACATCTTTTTTAGGAATGTTATAGGACAAACTTTTTCTTGGTACAAATAATACCCAATTAAATGGTCCCGTTTTCTTACATTGGGTAAGCCATCATCAACGTAAAGAATATAATTCGTACATTTTACTAAATAACATTTAT
This sequence comes from Trichonephila inaurata madagascariensis, assembly GCA_019973955.1. Lineage (NCBI taxonomy): Eukaryota > Metazoa > Arthropoda > Arachnida > Araneae > Nephilidae > Trichonephila > Trichonephila inaurata. The sequence continues at coordinate 153,571 of BMAV01003335.1, read as the reverse complement.
ATATTATTATATAATCAAATATAAATAAAGGCCAAATCATTTCTTTTAAAAAATTTTGTTGTAAATTCAAAACAAATATTACTTTAATTTGAAAATAAAAATGAGAGTAATAATTGAATGAGTTCACACTAACTGAGTATCACATAAAAAAATCATAAATAAATAGAAAAATAGATGCTTTAAAGATAACAAAGAACAAATGATATATTAATTAGTAACAAGAAGCAGATTATAAAAATATTTTCAAGAATTAATCAATAATAGAAATTGTACAAACACAACAATGCAAATAATACATTAACACAAATATAGTTTGATCACAAATTGAGTGCATGATTATAAATATTTCTGTTTTTAAGTGACTTTCCTCCCTTTCAGACACTTTCGAAAAATACAGTTTGGTAATAAACTGCTTCTATGACAATTTGGGTGCAAAAAGAATAGTGTGCTCACCCAGTATAAGAAAAACTGCATCACAGTACCAGTTTAAATTGAGCTGTATAACTAAATTTATAGTTATATATCATCTGATATAAATTGTAATTGTTTCCTAAGATCATCACCAATGTCAGATACTAACTTGCAGTAATGAATGGCTGAGCTTCTGTTCTTAATTGATAATAAATATCTGGAGTAATCCATGAAAATAGCATCTATATCTTTAGGTAAGATTAGTTAAGAAAAATTTATTATAGAAGTAAAAAAACATGTATAAACTACACATTTTCTTATGCATATTTTTTAGAATTTGATTATTACTTATTGCAAAACCCCATAAAAAAAATACTGAAATCCATATTTTAAGCATTTGGCATTTAGTTGTCTCTCTCTCTCTCTAATATGACAATCAGCATACACGACAATTATACAACTTTCAACATCATTTCCTAAAAATAATCGAGGTATAAAATAATCATACAGATTAGAACTTTTTCCTTTATTTCATTGTTTCTCTACAAAAATGAAGAATATATTACTTAAAATTAGGGATTTTTAAAAAGGGAAAGAAGACTGAAACTTTTCAATTTAAATGTTTTATACAAATAAACTTGCATCAGACTGACCATCTGACCGTAATGTCTGTATATGTACTTCAACCCCCAAGGTCACTAAAATTGAGATGGACACAGCAGGCCTTGGCTCTCAATGGCTGTTGCGCTCCACTGAGTTTAGTTTCATAAATAAACTTATGATAATGTCAAAAAGCTTTTGAATTATTTGCCATTTTACTTAAAACTTTATTCCAAGAATTTTTGGCACAATACTTCTGGGAAAAATTTTTTTTTCCTAATTTCTAGAATTTATATACATTAGTGGTACTTAAACTTCTGCTATACATTTGGTTAAAATCTAATAACCAAACAGATGCATCTTAATTGTGGTTTTAAGAAATTACTTTAAAATAAAAATGTTATTCAGCAGCTAATATGTCTCAAATACAATGAGAAAAATAAATATGGAATTACTATTATTTACAAGTTTACTTTAGAACTGGTTGTCTCACCAATTTTAATGTAATGTTGAACCCTTGATTTTAGAGATAAAACACATGCATTCCTTTTTTTTCTTTTCTTTTTATTTTAACTGAGCGTAAATTATTTAGAATAATGAAAATATTAAGCAAAATTATTAAATTTTAAAAAAATTTATTACATATGCATTTTTTATCATGTTACTATTGGGAAGGGGAAATGGGTATTTTGAAGTTCTGTTTGATAGTTTCCTATACTCCTATATAGAGAGAGTAATGTTAATGAATAAAGTTATCATTATTAAAAAGATTTTATAGTACGATAAAAACTTACTAATTAAAAAACTTTTTATAATCCCATTTATTATTTATGAGATTTTCCATGTTCCATATTTACATTACTGTAATCTGCCTAGAAAAAAATTCTATCAAAGATATTTTTACTTATCTTAATTAGAACTTATTCAGTATCTCCTAAGTGATATCCTTAAGAGCATATACAATTTAAAAGCCATTGACATATATATATATATGAGTCTAAAATATTTTTACAATTTTATACAAGCTTATCCAAATACTTATGTGTTTTTTTATTATTTTATAAGAGTTTTTAAGCTGAAATTAACCTGCTCCCATATGAATTTATTACCTATCTTAATTATAATTCTTTAAAGGATATAATTTTCAGGTGTTTTCGTAAGCAATCCAAATTCTAAACATGACTGTAAGAAAAGTGCTGCTCTTTCCAGCATATGTGCAGAATATAGAAGTTTTATAACCTTCCAGAATTCATGCATGGACAACAATGCTAAGATGGCTTTGTTCTAAAAATAAATTGAAAAGCAGAAAGAATGTTAAAAAATTATATGATTAATAACACATAAATATAAATACATAACAAATTATTCACATAAATCTCAGAGGTAATCCTAAAATGAATTATCTCAAAAATTCATTACCTAAATATGTTGATTTATTTAAAAATTGATAAATTCTTTATTCTATGTTGCATTAAAATAAACAAATGAATTTCAATGGAAAAGAAAAGTAATTTCTTATTTTAGAATCTTTAGTTTATATATCATTTCTTTCTTTCTTTTTTTGACTCCATATAATTGAGCATGATAAATATATGTAAAATAAATAAATGTGTTTGGAACATTATCTCCAGATTAATCAATTGTTTTATAGGATGCATATATATTACAAAAAACATATATATTTTTAAAAAATACATTGCTTCCATATGTTTATATCACACACAAAATTTTTTTTAATTGTATGCAAAAATGAATAATGACATAATTGGCCTCCATATTTATTCACCAAAAAAATTTAATTTTTTTAAAAATAAGTATTACCTTTTGATCTACAAGAGGTGAGCATAAGTAATCTACCCAGCGTTTTAAAATCTCCTTACTTTCCTTTACAGGTAGAGTAGCCTATAAATAAAGACAATTTTGGTTTCAGAAATCCAGAAGAAACATTTAACAGTTAAATATTCAAGGCTGCACTACATTGAAATACAAACAATATAATAATCAATTTATTTTACCCTAATAATTTAAAAATGAAAAAAAAAAACTTTTCTGCATATTTTATTTATAACATTGTTCACTGTAAATTCCAATTCAAATGGTGTTTAAGTAGCATTTATAGTAATGCCATTAATGTATCTTTATCATATAATACTTTACTTTTGAGAAACTTCCAACTGAATACAAATAAACATTAATTTAATACATTACAAATTCCATAAAGAAACAATTTTCACTATCTCAGAAAAGTACTTGAAAAACAAAAAGGCAATATGAGTCTCAGTTAGTAAACATACATAACAAAAGAAGCATTATTTTGTTAAAAAATTTCATAGATAGCCCATAAAATAAAAAAAGAAGGCTATACAAATTTAAAATACAACTTAATATGACAAAACTAGATGATTATAATTGTTCCCCAAATAATAAAATTTAAAGGTTGGAATAATTTTTTATTACCAATTTTAATTTTTAAACTCTTTAAATATAACAAAGTTGCTGAATCTAAATAATTAGCTTTTATAATCTTCAAGAATATAGCAAAAAACTTTTTTTTCTTGTAAAATATGGAGTTATAGGAAATGATTAGCAGTACAAAATTTACGCCAAAAAAAAAAAAAAATAATAATGATAATAACAAGCACTGACGTATTGTTATACTTCAAAGTTTCCAATCATCCCTGCAATAACACAAAAAATTAACTGTTTAACTAGTTTTAAACCAATTATGAATATACTTTGGAAGTTTTGCATGAATGCAAATTAATAATCTTATATCAATGTGTGAAAATTGCCATAAGATCTTATAATAAGATAAGTGTGAAATTTGACCTTTGCTAGCCACACAGCTTCATCCCACCGTCCCGCTCCTTGGAGATATCTACAACCATCTGAAGCTTTCTCTATGAGACACAACAGCTGCACACCTTCTGATATTCGGCCACTGGCAATGAGATTTGTGGACACCAACTTGATGATGGATTGAGAGGTGCCAGAAGACTGTACAGTGGCTATCAGACAAGCCCTGGAATTTATTGGAGAGATGAAATGTTGAGCAAGTAGGACCACAATAAGATTTACAAAAAAAAAAAAACCATATCTTCTTGTGCATGCACAAAGAAGATAGTTAAAATTAAATATAAAATTCTTAATATTTACAGTAAAATCCAGTGCATAATGTGCACTTTTAACACAAAAAATAAGATTGAAATTTATGGGTGCACAGGTTATACACTGAGAATAAAAACAAGAGCTTTAAAAATAAAAAATGATGAGCATAAAAAAAAAAAATTAGACTTCTACATATATAGAAATACTGTTTATTTTTTAAAAAATGACTTTCATAACGGGGTTACTTCACTTAAAGGGTTGTAGTTCTAGAAGTATACTATTTTTTTCTAAAGTTTGGAATAATACCTTGAATAAATGACTTCAAAACATAAGAGTATTGCTCATGTACATTTCAGGTTTCTTTGTTAAAAAAGGGGGTGCTCGTTACACGGAAACTGTACCTAAAAATTGCAGCTTGAAAAAGTATAGGTGTACGCTATACACCGGATTTTATGGTAATTGAAATAAGTAATTTTTTTTTAAAATTTTTAAATCTAAGTAACAATTATAAGAATTATGGAGTTTTCAAGTAGCACTCTAAAGGTCTAAAGAACAAATACAATTCATATGTCATCAGTACTGTCATATTATTTCTGTTCGACTAAAAGATAATTTTGACTTCCATTCATCTTCAAATCCATACCAAAAATTACATAGAAATATTTATACAACTTTTCACTCAAAGTTGAATAATTTCTTTTAAAAGAAAGGAAAGGATTACTCCCCCCCCCTCACCTTTCCCATTAAAATAAATCATACAGCCATGAAAATAAAATGTAATAAATTTACATTTAAAAAAAGTCAAAACACTGGCTGAAATAAAAATGTATGACAACTGCTAAAAATATTGGACTACACATAACAGTTCAGACAACAGAATGTGATTATTGGAATTAGGATTTCTTCATTTAAAATTTTTATGATTAGAGAAATTAGAGCTCAGAACTCTTTTTTGAAACATTTATAAGCCACATCATTTAAATTTTGTGTAGTGTTTTTGTAGTAATATCTCCATAAACTTAAATTTTAAAAAATAAATTTTTGAGTAAAAAAATTTTTTTTAATTAACAACTAAATTTTATTAAAAACATTAACTAAACAAACACTTATTTTCCTACAATTATTATAGCAGGAAAATCACTTATTTTTCTTTTAATATCAGGCAAAATTTTGTTTCTATCACTAGCAAATACTTTTTCCAATTATTAATATTAAGTTGCCACTGTATTTGTATCTATTTAACACTTATTTTTATTAATTGTAACAGATTATGAAATAGACAAAAAATATATGCATATTCCCTGTTTATATTAACCTCCATATTCATTATTTTAAATCTCTACTCATTAACCTCTCAAAGTAAATAAATAGTTCCAGAAAAGAAATAAAATAAAAAGAATTTAAATTAAAAAATGTAAATTTTTTGTTTAAAAAAAGCCAATAATATTAGGAATGAAACCTGAGGCAATCTTCATAAAAATTGTCATTTTCTGATTCTGTTTCAAGAAGGAGTTGAACAGCCTGATCAGTCTGACCCAGAAGTAACAAGCGTTCAGCACATTGTTGTGTTTGACTATAAGTAGTTCGTTTACTCAAATGTAAGCGAACTCGATCCAATTGCAGCTTCTGAAAAAGAAATAAAAATTAGAAGCCCAACATATGAAATTATAAATTCATATACATGTAAGTTTTAAAAAAAATTAGAAAAATAAAAACTACAAGTCTTTATTTGAAAAAATAAAGAAGGGAAAAAGAAATTTCCTTACCTTATAAACATCACTGTCACAAAAGAAATCATATGCAGTATCTAATGGGTGATCCAGGAAATGCTGAGAATCTTCATCCTTTGCTTCTTTTTGTTCTTTAGACTTAGATCCCAACTAAAAAAGAAAGTCACAAACTAATAACCACAACAATAATATTAATATGGTTAGGAGAATCAAAATATTAATCACTCACCAACAGTTGTTCATATTTTTGTTGTTTCAAGAAATGTAAGGCAACAGTCCAAAACAAACAACCCTCATTATCTCCAAATATTCTATAACAAATAAAAAAAAGAATTAATTAATTATCTTCAACAATGAAACAATCACAGATATAAAAATAATTTTCAAAACATTACACTGTGTTTCATTAAAACCAATTATGTCTACATTGTACTTAAACTTATCTTTGTCAGAAAATCTTGACACATATAAAGGTATTCAGCAGGGAGATTCCCGTTTACTCTTTAATATCACATTAGAGAGAGAGTTGTTCGAGATTCAACAGCAGTGGTCATATTCTTTTTAGATCACTTCAACTACTTGCTCATGCTGATTACATTGATGTAATAGCTCAATCTCTTCCAGCCTTGAAAGAGGCACTTCTTGTCCTTGAAGTAGTAGCAAGACTAAGAGGGGCTGTTTCGCAGCCCCCCCCCCTCCTGAATAATTTTGTGGCCCACAAGATTCAATACAAAATACGAATATTTTGTACAGTATTTCTGTTTTTAGTATTAGTGTTTTGTAACAAATAAATACCATAACTGTTTCTATTTTATTACATTGCTTCTTTTTTTAGTCCAATAAATGTTTGTAATGGGTCCTAATCTAATATAAATACATATTTTTTTTAAATGTGACTTGCAGGGTTATAATTTTTCCCAACGTGGTCTGCAAGGTCATTTGGGTTGGCCACCCTCGGGCAAGATGAATGGGCTTAGTTATAAATGAAGATAAAACAAAATACATGCTTTTCTCAAGAAAAAGAGTAGCAGACAAGTCCCCATCTTGAAATAAGCTGCTATAAACATGAAACAGTAAAGAGTTTTACTAACTCAGGTTTAATTATTATTAATGATAACAGAATATCTCCTGAAATAAGAAACCAACTATATCTGGTAAATAGGGCTACCTACAGATAAAGAACTTTTAAATCCAGGTTCCTTTCTAGAGAGACAAAATTTTTAATTTACAAAATGCTGGTCAGACCTGTCTAAGCATATGAATCTGCAACTTGGATAACATGACTGGAGGAAAACACAATTGTAATTTTTTAAAGGAAGATTCTTGGAAGATACTTGGTGGTATAAATGAAAACAGCAGTTGGAGAAGGAGATTCAATTTTGAACTATACAGGATATACAAACAACCTGACATTATTAAATAAAATACATTAAAATAAATAGAGTGAACTGGATGGCCCATGTAACCTGAATGCATAATAACAACACAATAAAAAAGGTATTTTTTTTTAGACTGACTAAAACCAGAAGGCGGAAAAGACTGCAGTTGAGATGGCCTGATTTGGTAGAATCTTATTTTTTCAATTAATGAAAGAAATGGAGATCAAAGATCAATCAAAAGTCATTAAGGAGGAATTTTTAGAGGCAGGCACTGGCTCATATCTAGGGTGTTTAGTCATTTATGATGATGTATTTAAACTTCTTTTTTTTTTTTGCCAGATAATCATAATAAATATTAGTAATATAAATTTCCTTTTTGGTATATTTTCAAATTACATATATATAGATATACAATAATCTGCTTGCTTATATTATCTCCATTTTGAGTAGATTCATACATACTTGACTTCTACAATACTTTCAACATACTTGAATTTCTTTTAATATGTTAAATAAGCTTAATAGGTTTTATTATGTGAAAACCTAAATTTTAAAGTCTTAAAAAAATTAGGAAAAAAATAGCAATTACACCAAAAAATTGTGGTTATTTTTTTAAAGTTTTTTTCCCTAGCTTTTAAATTTTTAATAACTTTTAAACATATTTTGTGAAAAAAGAACAAGGAATGGAATCTTACATTAGATACTGTTTTATGGTTCAATTTATGCATTGCTTTCATTAATGAAAATACAAGCATAAACAGAAGAACTTATATATGACTTTTCTCAGAATGAAGCTTAATGAACTTTAAGTAAGAGTTGCAAGACATGCATGTATATTTCTAAATATTTCATTAACATTCCTCCAAATCAGAAAATCTATATATTAAAAGATCTACCTTGACACAAGAAGACAGCGTTCGGCTGTTCCATAAGGACAACATTTGAGGTAATGCCTCCAATCACTGCTCAGTGATTCCAATTGTTCTTCTGCCCAAATCATATCTGAATCATCTTGTTGATCAATATCTGTATTGAATTTTTGCTTCCAAAGTATATGATGTAAGAAACTTTTCATGTACAAAGATACCCTTGGTGATAAAATATGAGGTACAATGGGAAAATCTAAAATAAAGAGATTTACATAAGTTACATACTGATAAAGATTTCTTAAAGCTTCAATTTAATACAGGTAACCACATTTTTTTCCCCTGATTTTATTCAGCTTTTTTATGGCCAATTTGGCTAGATGTAGGGTAATAAAGTACTCATTATTGTATCAGACCTCTTTAAACAGTCACTCAGCTATCGATCTATTTACAGAAAATTCAACTTTGCATTACTCATTTTCTTTTCCTCTACTTACTTTTTTATTACTATCACTAAATACATATACATTCTAGAAAAATTAATCTTGCAAATTTATTTTCTATGGATTTTCTGGATTCCAAAATAATTCTCACAGAGAATAAATTTTTATAAATTCCAATTATGTTTATAAAATCAGAAAAATAATTTTTTTTCTCTATTTCCTGTAATATAAAAATCTCTCTCTTTCTATTTAGAACATAAATAATCGAAATCTTTGAAAAACAAGTCAATTTCACCTGATTAAAATTATACTTAAAAATATTAAAGTTTTATCTTTTTACCTGATGGTTGATAGTCAGGAATGCAAGAAGAACACAATTTGAGCATAATATCAGTCACTCTTAGGGAGCCATCAGCAGTTGCCAGAACAGGTCGATCTGAACCCACCCAATCAACATCTTGAACTTTAGGCATCTCACGGGGGCAACGTACTTGATGCATGAATGTAACCTGGGAAGAAAAAAAGTACTATCTCAATACAAAAGTGTACAATTCATAAGAAATTCTTTGTTAAACTTTCATGATTCATTTTTATTTAATTTAGTACTTTAAACATGAAATAGTTGAATTATTAAATTAACATTTCACTTCAAAGCAACATGCAGGCTATAGAAAATGTAATTTTTAAACATCTATCATATTGCAAGGATGACATTCTTGATTCCAACATAAAATAAGCTGGAACCTCGTTCTCAAAATTTTCACACCACACAAACATAAGGACTTTGAGCATCAACAAGCATTAGCCCTTCAACATGGAGGGTCATTAGTGGCACTGACAAAGGAAGGGCATGACTAAGGAAATTCATTTGGGAACTTTGTTTAATAATTGTATTCCTTTGGGGACTTTGTTTAATAGTAGTACTCCTTTGGGAACTTTGTTTAATAGTAGTACTCCTTCAGAGATTGTTCAACCTTCAATGTAATATGGCCTTCAATGTAAATGGGAAATTAATACACAGAAAAAATAGCCTTCGAATTTCATATTTAACTTTTGTACAATTAACTCCAGCGATGCAGAAACATAGGTGGTAATGTGCCTGCGTCCCATGTGGTCGGATAGGGTTCAAGTTGCATGAACAACTTTTTTTCTCGAATTTATTTAATTATTCAATTCCTACTATTAACTCACTCTCTCTCTATATATATATATTTATTTATATATATATTTATCTAGTTCAAATTTTCAATCAGTAATAAAATACTTTCTATTCATCCAATTAAGTTCAAATAAATTTGTTTAAACTTGTAGTGGATGACACTTGATGTTAATACAGTTTTTCAAATATTAATTAATTAATTAAATTAAATTAAGTACCGGTTTTTGACACCAAGTTAGATTAATCTCCATTGTTGTAACAAGGTAACTGTTTAAACAATGACAAAAGTTGACGTCGAAAACTGGTTTTCCAGCCAAATCGAGTGTGCATTGTTTCAATAATGCAGACAAATCATGCTCTTTTTTTAATTCCTACTATGAGTTCACTCTCTCCCTATATATATATATATATATTGTTCAAACTTTCAGTTGTTAATAAAATGCTTTCTATTCATCTATTCAAAGTAGGAAGTAGGAATTGACTTCAAAAATCTTTTTTTATATTACTTGTTTTTACATTTAAAATAAGTTTATTTTAAAAATAGCTCATTAAATATTAAATTATTTTTTTATAAATATATTATTAAATATTACACTATATTAAATTATATTTATATAATTATTTTGTATTTTCAAAAGTAAAATAGTTACAAATAGTTTCATAATATATAAAATATAATATTTTATTATATTAATTATTTTACGATTAATATCATAAAATAATATAAATCTGATATTATACATTATTAATTTAATTACCTTATAATATTATTGTAAAATCTAGTACATAACATGAACCTATACTTTCGAGCTAAAATTTCAAATTTTTAGGTGTACTTGCAGTATAACACCACCATTATTCCCTTTTTTTACAAAGAAACCTGAAATGTATATGCACAATGCTCTTATGCTTGAAGTCATTTATTGGAGTAATTATTCTAAGCTTTAGAAAAAATAGTATAAGGAGCCTAATTTTTTTTTCTATGCTGATCTTTTTTTTATTTTTAAAGCTCTCAAACAACATTATTAAAGTGTGCATTATACACCAGATCTCATGGTATATAAAACATTTAATAAGCCTTTTTTAAATAAATTCATTTAATTGTAAAAATAATGAAATTAAATGGAAAAAAAAAGTTGACCTTACGACTCGGACTCCTATCTGACCATGAGGTACGCAGCTACGTTACCACCTATGCTCCTACATCATTAAATTACATCACAAATTAATTGAAACTTTATTGTATAAAAGTTGAGTATGTGTGTGAATCTTGAAGACTATTTTCTCTGAATGGAATGCACATTTGGGTGTTATCATATTGAGGGTTGAACACCCTAAAGGAGTACTACTATTACACAAAGTCTCGTCCCTAAATTAATTTCCTAAATCATGCCCTCCACTTCAAAGACTCAATCCCATGATTCAACAGAAATAATACTGGTCACAAATTCCCATTTATGACCTCTTAGTTACCACAGCCACTTTAAATATCACTTAAATGAAACACACATAATAGAAATTCCTGATGAATGTAACATTATTTTCTTTTTTACATTTATATCTAACTCTGTATAAATGATTAACTGACAAGTCACCAATAGAAATAACAATTCATGCAAAAATATTTTTAAACAGAACATCATCAGAAAAGAAATAAAATGTTTCTAGATAACTTTTGAAATTAAATAATTCAGTATTCAAGTCTGAAAGTCCTTAGATCAGAAGACAAATGAACATGAATAAAAGGTACAGCATCACACAGTATGCTTCATACTTCCTGATGTATACATACTCATATATATGTGTGAGAGTATGTTATTTATTTCTTTACATAAACATATCAGCAAATTTTCTTTAAAAGAAATCTATTTGTATCTTGAAAAAATTTAATTTAAAAGGATGAATGGTACTTATAATTAAGCTAAACTTATGTCTGAAAATTTAAATAGCAAAATAAATCATGTAATGAAATTCATAGTTTAGCATATTTTATAAGAAAAGATATTTGATAATAGTTACATGAAATTTACAATCGCAATTTAAAATATAGACAAAAGGTATATAAAGGATTTATTATTTTTAAGAAAGAAATGAAAAAGAGATGTAATGGTGAGATTTTTCAAAGACAAGCATACAAAGCAATAATGTAAAAAATAAAGAAAAAGCAATTTAAATATACTATTTTTTTAATGAATAATTTGTGATATGCATAGTTAATTACAAGACTATTAAATAAACTCTTGCACAATTACTTCATAAAAATAACATATATTGAACAATTTTAAAGTCTGCCCTGAGTGCTATAGAAATATTTACATAGTATAATACATATTTCATACAGTGTATTTATTATAAAAACTTTCTCAAACAATTAATAATTTATTGTTTTATTCCATTCTTGTGTCCAAAGCAATAGCAAGAAAATTTTAAAATTTTCAATTCCTGTTATTAATTTTTTTTTAAAAAAAATTTATCTAACATGAAAATTAAAATGTACCTGTAGTTTATATCGCAACACAAAATAAGAATATATAAAAAAAAAATGTTTAGTTTATAACAAAAACATTAAGAAATTAGTAAACAAAGTATAGTAGTCTTACGTCTTTTACATCCCAGACATCTACTCCATCATTGTACAGAACTAATATCTTCATGTTACCTTTTCCAGGCCCAAAACGGATCTTTTTTATCCAACCTCGATGTGTTGCAATCCCTCTAAACAGAAAAATTATATTGAATATAAAAACTATCTCGTATAATGAATTATTTCATGAAATTTGTAAGTTATTACTAAATATTTACACACATTATTCAAACATTATAGTTATAACATATCTTCAAATATGCCCAGCATATTAATTTTACCAACCCCTTTACTCTTTTTTTTCCCCAAAAGACTTATCTGATTTTGATCAGCTGATTTGAAACAGTGAAATGATTTTTATAGTATATTCACAAACATAAATGATACTCTTAAAACTACCATATACATAAATGAAACTTTAAGGTTTTAGGAAATTACTAGAAAATTATTTTTATTACAGCAAATAAATTTTAAAAACTTACAATAGAAAACAGAAATAAAAAAACAGTGAGATCCTTGCACTTGATGTTTGTTGCAAAGAGATGTACCATAAAATCGGGTGTATAATGCGCACCACTTTTTTTACAAAGAAACCTGAAATGTACTAATGCAATGCTGTTATGTTTTGAAGCAATTTATTCGAAGAACTTTCCAAAGCTTTTACAAAAATAGTATACTTTTAGAACTACAACCTTTTAAGTACATTAAGAATGCTATTTCTTTAAAATAAGCAGTATTTCAAAATATGTAGAAGTCTAATTTTTTTATGCTCATCTCTTTTTATTTTTATTTCTTAAGATCTCATTTTTATACCCGGCATATAACGCACACCCATACATTTAAAAGTGTGCGTTATATGCCGGATTTTATAATATATTAAAATATCCAAATGCAAAAAAAAACAAAAAAAAACCCACTTTTTCATGGAAAATATGTTTCTGGAAAATGATGCTTTTAAAAATACAATTAATAAAAATTACCGACTGTATTTACTTACCATTCATATATCACTAATATTTATTCAATTTATGTATTTTTTTCATCAATAGGACTTTTATAACAATTTTACAGACATTTATGTTGAATTAACTCCAATGAATAATAATGAATGATACTGCAAAAACTTATATCTCAGCATTAATTACTTTGTAGCATTTAAAATAAATAGTGTAATTGTGTTTAGAAAGAATATTTTACTGTCTCAAGGACAGATATTTAAAACATTTATTACAATTTGTCTCATATTACATAACTAAGTAGTGAAAAATATTTTTTATAATTGGCTATATTATGCTGTAAATGAGTCTTTTTTCAAATTGCCCCCTTTGGGGGCGTTGCCCCCCCCCCCCGAACGAGAAACGCTGATGTAAACAAAAGACTTGGTCATGGATGAAAGGAAATTGAAACTACCCTGTAACAGTAAAAAAAGCAAATTTTGTGTGTGTATGTGTTTGATAGAAGGGTTAATAAAGTATTAAAATAAAAACTGAAAATGAAAGTTTTAATATTTTGATCAATTTTGTTTTGTCCAATGCTGTTTTAGCCTTATAGAGTTTTATCCCCATTATACTCAAGTTGTGGTAGCATGAAACACCTGTCATATGTGTGTGGTGAAAAAAAAGGTTGAGTACCCCTGACTTGGATGCTAGGTTATGCTACAATCTAGTGTTCAATTTCCAAGTCCCACTACGAGCAAGTTGTTGGTGACTATGAAAATAGCATCTGATTTAAACTACTAATCTGCTGGTCCCTAGATATGCCTTGCAATGCATTAAAAAACTGGACAGAAAATTAATTTCCAAGTGGGTCAGTTACTATGCTTTTTACTCCTGCCATTTCTAGTACCAACTTAGGTCACCATAATTACACACATTGTATAGGAAATTACAAATTTGTGCCTTCTTTAATAAAAATTTGCATTTTTAAATGTTATTAAAAATCTAATATAAATTTATGCATAAAACTAATATTTTGGAAAAATAACAAGCATGCTCAACAATCGTTTTTAATAAAAAATATTAGCTTGAAACTATTTCAAACTAAAAAACTGCATTCATGTAAAAAATATTAAATAACATCATCATTATTATGAACTTAATTTTCTAATAAAACTTCTTACTAAAGAGGAACAATTTATTAGTTTTTAGATTTAACAAATTTAACCATTAATTTTTTTTTAATTATTCAAATTTTTGATATGACTAGAAAACTTTATTCTTACGAATCAAAACATTTAACCAATGCCAATATATATTTTTTATATTACTACTCATTTCATAACAAATTATTTCACTCTTGATAATTCAACAATTTAACAACAATATATGATTTTGTTTTTAAGCCAAATCATAACAATTCATGAATACTACAATTTGTATGACAAGCTTTCAATGAAAAAAAAATAAAATACAGAGAGCAAGTTTTGTTCTAGTTATTAGTACAAAGGAAGCAAACTAACTTTGAAATCTTCCCTTTCAAATTCCAAATATTTAAATTTCCATCCACATCACCAAGAACAATATGATCACCCTTCCAAGCTATGCATGTTACACTTCCCATAGCCTGCTAAAAAAAGAAAATGTAGATATTAAATACATCAAAACATTTCTTAAAATTATTTACATGGCAATTAAGATCTGTTTTTTATATTGATTTAGAATAAGCAGGATTACCCTCATTTCTTAAAATCTGTCCCTAAACCAAGAAAGGTATATATATTTTTTAAATATAAAATAGTTTTTTTAAGAACAATTTTAAAGAAATTCGATATCTTTAATAATTTTCACAATATTAGCCCTAAATGGATAAATTTGTTACCATTCTTGATATACCTCAAAGATAACTGAACTATATTGTTGCTGTTATTGCAAGTCTCTGAAAACAAGCAGAGCTGAACTAAATCCAAAATTATAATCTAAAGGGATTAACTGATTTAATTAAAGGGATTAACTGATTTTTTTTCAAGAATTAAGCAGAGAATGATCAAAGCCTGTGCTCTAAATTTAATTCAAGCTCAACTATTTGCTCACAAATATTAAAGGAAAATTGGAGGATCATGCACGAATCAGAACATTTGTTCTCAATTTTCAACACTGTGATACTACATATATATCAATAATAAATTTTATAAAATAATGTATAACTTCTTAAGGCTATGACTATTCCAGTTGAAAGTTTTATCTTTAATATTACCAGTTCCATTGGAATAAAAATGCAGAAAAAATTAATTTAATAATTTTGTGATATAAGAAATATAAATACATAAAAAATTTGGATAATTTACCTTTCCTTTCATAACTGAATTTAAAAATGTTTTAATAATAACAGCCTTTTCAATTCTCAAGTGTTTTTAAAATTGGGGAAAAGAAATATAAGTAGTGGGTGTAAAAAGCTTAAAAATGAAGTTGAGTATAAAATTTGATATTGTAAAACATTTGAAAATTTTAGTTAACATTAGGAAAACCGTTTTTGAAACCCTAATAACTCAAACTTTACAGCAGAATTGAAGAAAATTTGGAATATAGAGTAATTAGGTCAATAGATTGAAAAATTAAAAGAGAAAAAATGTCTCTGTGAATAAGAACACTTGTTTGGAAATAATTACTATGCTATTTAATTTATTTATTAACATTAAAATTAAGTTCCCCTTTAACCATTAAGAAATATTTCAAAATTGACATACAATGTTTTAGGTTTCTAAGGGTTTGTAAATGTTTTCCATTTCTTAAAAAAAAAAATTTGACAACTGAACAAGTAATATTAATTATGTTATTCTGCATAAAAAATTCAATTTAAAATAAATATTAATTCTTTGTTCCATTTTAACATAATTTTTTTATATATAATTTTCATTTATTTATAAATTACTTCTAGCAGCTCTTCTGCAGTTCTAAAAAGAGCACTTAATACTGCTATTTGCATTTACTATAATTTTCAAACTCTTTTACCTCAAAGCAAGTTTCTTTAGACATAAAAAGCACTATTTATCATTAATAGTTGCTAGTATTTATCAAGCAAAATTTGTGAAACACAAATTATTCAACTTTATGTAAGCTGCAATTAAACTTATATTGAAAAAAAAATCAAAGAATTTTTAATTTTCCGATATTTTATCTTAATTTAAATATTTCAATTAGATTTTTAAATTTGATAAAGATAAGATAAATAATTAGATAGGTAAAATAAATAATAATATAATATATTAAAAAAACTATATTAATAACAGTGAAAATTTATATAAATAAAATTAGCAAGAGTACTTAATGATTATCTGTTTTTAACAACAAGAACAAAATTTATTCACAGCAAAAAATATAACAAATGAAATCAATTATCACACTTAGTTCTAAAAGATGCAACTTGTTGAGTACATACATAAAATAAAACAAAATTATATTATTACAAAAAGAAGATCTGTATTATGAATACACTATCTGGCCAAAAGTATCCGGACACCCAGTGGTATGGACTTAGAGTGTCCTGAGGCACATATTAATATGATGTTGGTCCCCCTTTTGCATGGATGACAGCCTGCACACGTTTGGGAAAGACTTTCCACCAATTTTTGATAGGTGACCATAGGAATTGCCTTCCAGGCATCCATCACAGCTGAAGTGAGTGCTTGCAGCAAGGATGGTCAATTTGGCTAGCTACGTAATCTGCGCTCTAATTCATCCCAAAGGTGTTCTATGGAACTTAGATCAGGTTTCTGAGAAGGCCAATCTAGTTTTTGAACACCCATTTCGTCACACCACGTCTGAGCAAGCCTTGATGTGTGAATGGAGAAGTTATCCTGCTGGAAGAGAAATAGGCCTTCCCTGAAATATTGCCATAGAGTTGGGAGTGCAGCATTGTCCAGAATGTCCACATACATCTCAGAGTTCATGTTTCCAATCACAGGAACTAACGGATCCAGGCCAAACCACGAGAAACACCTCCACACCATTATGCTTCCACCACCAAACTTAACAGTCGGCACAATGCAGTCACTAAAGAAACGTTTGCCGGGCATCAAACAAACCCAGACGCGTCCATCCGACTGTAAAACGAGATTCATCACTCCAAAGAATAGTTTTCCCCTTGTCCACAGTCCAATGATGGTGAGCTCTACACCATTGCAATGGATGCTTCGCATTCAGTTCTGTGGCTGCATTCACCAAGTATTTTCAACCTACCGGTTCGTTTTTCTGCCATTTCACTGCCTCGACATTTCCACTTCACAATTACATCACTCACAGTGGATTTAGGCTTCTGTAGAATGTCTGCAATCTCACGAACTGATTTCCCACGAAGGTGGCATCCCACTATACTGCCACAATCAAACTCACTAAGCTTCTTTGACTTACTCATTGCCTCACAAACGCATAAATACAATCTGACAAACCACTACCAACACTTTTATAGCTTTCAATTACATATCAAATTGCGTCACTCACCAGAACCACTTTTTTAAGGGGTATACGGATACTTTTGGCCACATAGTGTAGAAGCACAACTTAAATTGTCCTGGATGAAACTAGAAACTACAGATATATTTTCAAGAATTCATTGGTCTTCCAGTATGACCATTATTGATAAGTAACTTTAGATAAATGAATAAATTTCTTAACATTTATACATTTTAAAAATAAAAATCAGAAAATTCAATATTATAAAGTTTCTATTTTTTCTAAAGCCCTCGTTATAACAATGTAGAGTAGTTGGTAAGATTTATTTCTCAATCAAACACTGTGTGCTTATGACATTGCATTTTCTGAGCTCAAAAAAGTTGTCAAGAAAATGAAAATAAGACAATTTATCAGTACTTTTAATACTTTGATAGTATTGTATATAATGCTGCTGCATCAATGTACATGATTATATATTGAATAAATTTGCTGTTACATATCTTCAAGATTCTAAAAGTATCATTATAAACAAAGTATTTTATTAGCATTTTGTTTGTTCTATTTCTAAAACATGTTTATTTTTCAAGGTATAGTAAAATTTCAAATTTCTTCAGAGTTTTGCAATAAAAATATACTTTTCTAAGATTGTATTGAAAAACAAGCATTTTTAACAGTTTTCGAAAAAGAAAAAAAACCTAGAATGGATACATGAATAGATTAGATTTTTCAAAATGAATTTCAGCAAAACTTACATCAGCTGGTATAACAGAGCCATGTTTGACAACATTGCCTTCTACCGAAAAATGATAAAGTTGTCCATTGGTATCAGTAAATACTAAATGTTCTTTTGTATAAGACACTGCCTTTGGGGTACTAAAAAAAGTGATAAAATTTTCTTTTTGAATTTTGCGCTTAGTTTTAAAAAAGATATTTACATTAAAAAGTCATAAAAGTTTTGAAAGAACTATCACATCAGATATAAAATATTTATACAGAATATAAATACAGTTTGAAAAATTATAACATTATTTAACCCTTAACTTTGCACTGTTGCATTTCTGCAACATATGATTTATTTTAATTTAACACTCAATATTTTTTTTAATTACCTACAAATCACTTATCTGAGAAAAAAAAAGATTACTGTAATGAAATACATACTAATTTTGTCACTAGATGGAAGTACATTTTTCCAGAAATCACAACAATTATAAAAATCTCTGATGCCTCAAGAACTGTGTTTTTGGTATAAAAAGAATCCATTATATTTTATGCTTCCTCTTGTTTATTGACAAAATAAATTACCAGGTAATAAATTTAAACATTATATGCTGAATAATAAAATCCTCATATAAAAAAAAGTTTTGTAATTTACAGCACTACTGCGCAATGCTGCACTTCTGCAACAAACAAAAAATGACTGAAATTCAATTTAAAACAGCTTAATTTTTTTATATATATATATATATATATTTCCCTTTTATTATTACTTGAGAACTAGCTGATATAATTTTTTCATAGAAATTTAAAAAATTGGGAAGTTAAGGGATAAACTTATTACATATATGATTTCACAAAATTCCAGGCACTGAGAGATACTATTTTGTTTTTAATAGTTATAATGAATGCCAAATAAAAAGCTGAAGTACGATCATATGTGGCTACAAGCAATATAGATTTATACCATGACAAGATATTTGAATTTACTCTTGTGCTTTGTTTAGTGTTCCTATTATCATACAGTGCATTCAGTTGCGAGTCTTGGCTTCTTTCGCAGGTTATTTTTTAAATCTAGATGACCAAGAGTCCCAATTTATCTGGAGTAATGAAGTTTTACTGTATAACATATTTAAAAAGAATATAAACATGGTCAAAAACTACTGTATGTAATCTTTAAAAGGAATAGTCATGGTTAAAAACTAGCATTGTTTCAATCAAGTCATGGGTTTGTCCTGGTGTCACTGAAAATCTGCTATGTAGAAGTGCTGAAGCATGTTAAATCTATCAAGGCTTAAAATTCTCACATTGCCATGATATGAAAGGAAGTTCGGAGAGTGAGGTGTCAGCTCAGGTGTCATTCTAGACACAATCCAGGTTCAAAGTTAGGATGAGGTATGTCGTCAATAGCCAAAGTATAGCTTCGAAATGCGACATTTATCAACTATAGTTAGAAGATAATTACAAAAAATTATGGTAATAAAATCTATTTTTCCATGGTTTTGAAACTCAAACTCCTAATTACAATATGCAGAGAAATGCCAACAAATAAATTTCAAAAGATTTGTTGCAAAATGTGAAGTTAATTTTTCAATTTCTTCTATTAACTCACACTCTCTATATGTTTATTTATTTGTTTGTTCATTTATTTATCTTGGTGGAATTTTCAATCATTAATAAAATACATTTTAAAGCACTCGATTGAGCTGAAATTTAATATACATGATTATTTTGGATGGCAATACAATAATCTAATTATAATTAATAAAAATTAATTGATTAAAACTAACTATTTAAAGAATTACAAATATAGCCATGTTGGCGACTTGTGTCAAAACTTGAAAAGGTTTTTTTCTCACGTTTTAAAGCATTCAGTTGAACTGAAATTTTATATATATGATTGTTTTAGATGACAATGATACTTTAATGATAATTAATAAAAATTAATTACCACTTAATGTTGTGATTCTGTCATATGTATATACCTATTTATATTAATTGTAACTATTTAATAAAAAGTAGCTAAAATAAAATTTTTCTTTGTTAATCTAAGTAAGAATTGGCTTAAAATTTTTTTTTTTATATTACTTGTTATGTATTCATATGTAAAGAGATTAAATACCCATTTTTTAAAAGTACATACAAATTTAGAAATGACAAAATTAACTCACTTTTCCCCATCAGTTGCTACACTGTGATTGGAACCACTTAATTCCTTAACTTTATCAAAAGAAAGATCTAATGATGATTGAGTTTTCTTGTAATGACCTGGAGACCATTCCTAGATTAAAAAGAAAGAAATTAATAAAATAAGTATGCAAAAAAAGTAAAGGGATTATTCCATTTATAAAAATATACAACTAAGAAAATTAAAAATCAAAAAGAAATTTTTTAAAAATTAACCATTGCAGAGAGATTTTTTAAGAGATTATTTATTTATTGTTTAGAAGTTATATAGTGAACACTGCACAACAATCATTCATATAAGAATATCACAAAACTATTTTTGGCAGAGAAAATGATTATTTGGAAATGGTTATGAATATTTTATTTGGAGAAAACTTATTTTCCTTTAGAAAACATGTATAAAATGAATTTTAAGAAACATAAATAATAATTAGAAATATTTAATTACTGTAAGAACAAAATTTTAAAATAATATAATTATAATAAGCTAAACTAATAAAAAAGAACTATTTTAATCCAAGAGTATATACCATATATGAATAAAATAATGAGAAATTTATCCCATCAAAAAAAATTTCATTAATTCCTATAAATTGGGTTAAATATAAAATCCGAATAGTTATTCAAATACAGAAAAAAAGCAATGTTTAATTTTAGGGCAAAAATTAAAATATTTTTCTAAATTTTTAATCTATATTTTGATCATAATTTT